>PVJS01003360.1:0-76315 GCA_004027185.1 Glis glis
GAGAATTGCAGGTTTGAGGCCAGCCTCAGCAATTTAGCAAGGCTCTCAGCAACTTAGTGAGACCCTGTTTCCAAATAAAAAAAAATAAAATAGGGCTGGGGGTGTAGCTCAGAGGTAGAATGTCCCGGGTTCAATCCCCAGAACCACATATACACACAAAAAAGGTAGATAGATAATACAAGTCCTCTCCTTCTGGGGTAGTAGAGTTAGACACCAGTTATTGCTGGCACCAGATAATCACTAAATGGGGAGAGCATCTTGGTGTTTGCTTGTTTGTTCTGTTTTGTCCCTTTGGTGCTGGGACAGAGGACCAACCCTATAATGGGTCCCAGTGGTTTCTTCTGTCATTAAGCACATTGCAAGGGAGAAGCCCGAGGTTTGCAACTGGGGTTGCTACTTACCTTCCTAGCTTTCGGCCTCGGTTTGCTCATCTGTAAAATGGAAATAAAAATAGCTACCCACCTGCTCTGGCCGTTTTGAGGATCGTACGATAAGTAGCTTTTCAGTCACAATAGTAATCACAACAGCTTTTGGGGTTCTTTTAGTTCTCTGCAGAACTTGGTTGGAAAGCCTTTGGCAAGTGTGGAAAGATGGCTCATGCCCGGATCTCCATGTACCTGCCTCCCGACATCGACCCCACCAAGGCTGCCATCGCCTACGGCTGTCGGGCCCTGCCCAAGCTGAACGAGGAGCTGCAGTCAGAGGACCTGCGGACCAGGCAGAAAGCCCTCGTGGCCCTGTGTGACCTCATGCACGACCCCGAGTATGTCTATGAGGCCATCAACATAGGTAAGATGTCACTGTCCAGGTGAACATGACCGGGGTCCTGGCATGCCCCAGACACTGGGTGGGGCTTCGATAATAAGGGTTGCTATTTAATGAGCCTCACATCGGAGCAGCGGTACCCCAAGTGCAATGCCAGGGTCGTCTTAGTCCTCACAGTGGCCACACACAAGGGGGGTATGTTTTCAACCTACGGACAGGAAAACTGAGGTTCAAAGAAGGAGTGTGACAGGGTGCAGTCGTGCACGCCTGTCATCCCAGTACTTGGGAGGCTGAGACAGGAGGATCACAAATCAGAGGCCAGCATGCAGTAACTTAGTGAGACCCTGTCTCAAAATTTTAAAAATAAATAAAAAGGGCTGGGGGTGTAGCTCAGAGGTAGAGTGCCCCTGGGCTCAATACCCATTAACATACACACACACACACACACACACACACACACACACACACAGAGTTACTCATGACACTTGTTAAATCTGTGTAAGGCACAGCCAGGCACAGTGGCCTCAATACTTGGGAGGCTGAGACAAGAGATTGCATGTTTGAGGAACCTAGCGAGACCCTGACTCAAAATAAAAAAATAAAAAGGGCTGAGGTGTTGCTCAGTGGTCTAGTGAGTGCCCATGGGTTCAATCCCCACCACCTGAGAGAAAGGAGAGAGAGAGAGAGAGAGAGAGAGAGAGAGAGAGAGAGTCTCCAGGGTTATCTAATTAATAAATTAAGCGGGAGTTTTGTTTGGTAAATCTGGCATCCTTAGGTGTAACCCATTCAAGGTCATGTGACTAGTTTGGGACAGAGTTATAATTTGACTTCATGTCTGTGTTGGGTCAAAGAAATGGCAAAAGCCATTTCCTCTTTTCTTTTTTCCCCTTCCTTCCTTTCTTTTTTCTTTTCTCTCTCCTTTCTCTCTCTCTCTCTCTCTTTTTTTTTTTTTTTTGCAGTACCAGGGATTGAACCCAGGGGCATTCTACCTCTGAGTTACACCCCCAGTTCTATTTTTTTTATTCTTTATTTTGAAACAGGGTCTCGCTAAGTTGCGGAGGACCTCCCTAAGTAGTTGAGGCTGGCGGCGAACCTGGATCCTCCGGTCTCAGCCTCCCAAGTACTGGGATTACAAGCGTGCACCACCACGCCCGGCTTTTCTCTCTTTCTTTTTTGTTACTGGGGATTGAACCCAGGGGCATTCTACCTCTGAGCTACACCCTCAGCCATTTTTTATTTTATTTTATTGGTATTGGGGATGGAGCCCAGGGGTCTTTTACCTCCGGGCTACACCTCCAGACCTATTTTATTTATTTGGAAACAGGGTCTCTCTAAGTTGTGGAGGGTCTCACTTGAAAACAGGGTCTCACTAAGTTGCTGGGGGTCTCTCTAAGGCACTGAGGCTGACTTCAAGCCTTCAGTCCTGCTGTCTGAGTCTCCTAGCTGGGAACACAGGCATGCACCCTCATGCCTGGTTGGAAAGCCCGTCTTCTTAATCCCTGGCTGGCTTTGAGAGAGGCTCCGTTAGGGAGTGTGCAGGGGGACTCCTGAGGAGGGTTGGCTGAGACAGTCCCTGGGTGTGAGCTCTCTCAGTGGCTCTCGGGTGCGGGGTAACTCACCTGATTCCACATACCCCAAGCCCTGGGACCTCCGGCTCTTCCTCAGTGCCCACCATAGGCTCGCGCGCCCGCTTCCGGGTGAGTTGGTTCCTGGGACTGGCCGACATTCAAAGGGTTTTCTGCCTCCTAGGCTGCCTGGAGAGCCTGAAGGCTCTGCTGAAGGACGCCGACAGCCTGGTCCGGATAAAGGCCACAGAGGTGCTCTACATCATGGCGACCCATAACGTGGGCAGGTGGGCAGCTGTCTCTGCAAAGCAATGTCACGCATGGAAGTCACACCGTCCCCTGGGTGGATGTCCCCTGGGTACCTTGAGTGCTCTGAATTTCTTTCTGCAGAAACGGTCCCTGGTGGGACTTCTATTTGGCCAAGAACAAGCTTCGTGTGGGGTGATTTGGGGTTGCCAATATATGGATTTGAAGAGACCCTCTAGCCGGGCGTGGTGGTGCATGCTTGTAATCACAGTACTTGGGAGGCTGAGACAGGAGGACCGCAGGTTCGAAGCCAGCCTCGGCAACTTACTAAGGCTCTCAGCAACCTAGTGAGACTCTGTTTCCAAATGAGAAATAAAATCGGACTGGGGGTATAACTTGGAGGTAGAATGCCTCTGGGTTCAATACCCAGTACCAAAATAAATAAATAAATACAATAAAAATAGACCCTCTGTTCCAGACTAAAAATTTTTTTTTTTTTTGCGGTACCGGGGATTGAACCCAGGGGCGTTCTACCTCGCACTACACCCCTGGCCATATTTTTTATACTTTATTTTGAAACCGGGTCTCACAAAGTTGCAGAGGGCCTCACTAAGTAGAGAGAGAGAGAGAGAGAGAGAGAGACAGGGAGAGAGAGCGAGAGAGCTGAGGCCGACCGCGAACCCGGATCCTCCGGTCTCCGCCTCCCAAATTACTGGGATTACAAGCGTGCGCCACCACGCCCTGCCAGACTAATTTTTATTTTATTATTTTATTTATTTATTTTGGTACTGGGCATTGAACTCAGGGGTATTCTACCTCTGAGCTACACCCCCAACCCTATTTTATTTTTTGTTTTGAGACAGAGTCTCACTACGTTGCTGAGGGTGTGCGTTTCTGAGGCTGGCCATGAACCTGTGATCCTCCTGTCTCTGTCTCCCTCCAGATTAGTTTTTGTGTTAGCCCCTAGCTCTGGCTTTCCCACTTTTTTTTTTTTTTTTTTTTGCGGTACTGGGGATTGAACCCAAGGGCATTCTACACCCCCAACCCTATTTTTTGTTCTTTATTTTGAAACAGGATCTTAATAAGTTGCAGAGGGCCTCACTAAGTAGCTGAGGCTGGCCGCGAACCTGGATTCTCCGGTCTCAGCCTCCCAAGTGCTAGGATTACAAGACTGCGCCACCATGCCCAGCTTGGCTTTCCCACTTTGAAGGTAGAAGGGAAGTTCAGATCCCCCATCTGCAACAATTTTGCCTTTTCTCAGCAGTTACAGGAAGCTAAGTTCCCTGTTCCAGATCCCCATAGGGATTTGACTCCTGTTAAAACACCAGCCTCAGCCAGGCACAGGGGCACATGCCTGTAATCCCAGTATTTGGGAGGCAGTAGGACACCCCTGGTTTTAATCCTCATCACCAAAAATAAATAAATGAATAAATAACTATGTCTAGAGTTTCATTTGGGGGTGACGAAAAGTTCTCTTTTCTGTTAAGCAGACAGAGGCTAGGCATGATGGCGCATGTCTGTAATCCCAGTACTTGGGAGGCTGAGACAGGAGGATCATAGGTTTGAGGTAGGCTTCAGCAATTTAGCAAGACTCTCAGCAACCTAGAGAGACCCTGTTTCAAGACGAAACATATACAAAGGTCTGGGGGTGCACTCGGAGGTAGAACATCCCTAGGTTCAATCCCCAACACTACAAAAACAAAACCAAAATAAACTGGGCGTGGTGGCGCACGCTTGTAATCCCAGTATTTGGGAGGCTGAGACAGGAGGGTCGCAGGTTCAAGGACAGCCTCAGCAATTTAGTGAGGCCATCCGCAACTTAGACTCTGTTTCAAAATAAAAAATGAAATAGAGCTGGAGGTGTAGCTTAGAGGTAGAATGCCCCTGGGTTTAATCCCCAGCACCACACACACACACAAAAAAAGGGCTGGGGTGTATCTCAGTGGTAAAGCATTTGCCTAGCATGTGCAAGGTCCTGGGTTCATGCTCCAGTAACACACACACACACACACACACACACACACACACACACACACACACCACACGGTTAAATCAAGCCAGGTGTGGTGGCTCGCACCTGTAATCCCAGTACTTGGGAGGCTGAGACAGGAGGATTGCAGGTTCGTGGCCAGCCTCAGCAATTTAGTAAGGCCCTCCTCAACATAGTGAGACCCTGTTTAAAAATAAAAAATGAGATCTGGGCATGGTGGTGCATGCCTATAATCCCAGTACTTGGGAGGCTGAGACAGGAGGATCACAGGTTTGAGGACAGCCTCAGCAAGTAGTGAGACTCTCATCAACCTAGTGAGACCCTGTTTCAAAATAAAAATAAAATCAGGCTGGGGATGTAGCTTAAAGGTAGAATGCCTCTGGGTTCAATCCCCAGTACCACAATCAATCAATCAATCAATCAAAATAAAATAGGGCTAGTTCAAAGTCAGAATGTACCTCGGTTCAATCCCCAGTAAAACACACACACACACACACACACACACACACACACACACACACACAATCAAGTAATCAAAGAAATGGCATATTTCCTTTAAGTTGTTAATTTTAATCCAAAACACAAAGGATGAGACATTTGCCAATCCTGCATGGGACCCGGGACTTTTCTTGATCATGCATCCACTAGATGGCGATGCCTACCCACTTTCGCTTCAACTGCACCCCTGCTTTGTAACTTGGGTTTCTTGTATGCAGAGCAAGAGCTGAAAGACATTAATGAAGTAATCTGCATGCAAAAAAACCTTCTAGAAGCTTACAATCACCTCACTTCTATATTTTAGAGACTCACTTTTGAGCCTTTGCAAAGCATTCAATTTTTTTTCATAAGGAAAATTTAAAAACCTCATCTAATTGGCTTACCTAATATTTAATTAACTGATACATAATTATAACAACAAGCATAACAGGCATGCATAGGTTTGGAGGCAAGCAGCTGGTTGCTGGCACGCTCACAACCCAGCTGGGGGAGACCAGAGAAGTGGGAGGACCGTGCAGGGTGGGCCTAGGAGCTGCCTCCCTTGGAGCCCCCTGGAGGGAGCCTATGAGCTCAGCCCCAGCAGTTTAGGCAAGGTGGGCTAACGCCCTCTGCTGCTGTATGCCTAGTTGACAGATAATGGGACTGAGGCTTAGAAGAGTGAAAATAAGAATCCAAAGCCGGGCGTGGTGACACACGCCTGTAATCCTAGTACTTGGGAGGCTGAGACAGGAGGATCGCAGGTTCGAAGACAGCCTCAGCAAGTAGTGAGACTCATCAACCTAGTGAGACCCTGTTTCAAAATAAAAATAAGATAGGACTGGGGGTGTAGCTTGGAGGTAGAATGCTCCTGGGTTCAATCCCCAGTACCACACACACACAAAAAAGAATCCCAGGGCACAGCCAGGCATGGTGATGCATGCTTTTATTCCCAGTACTTGGGAGGCTGAGACAGGAGGATCACAGGTTCACGGCCAGCCTCAGCTACTTAGTGACGCCTTCCACAACTTAGCAAGACCCCGTTTCAAAATAAAAATAAAAAATAGGGCTGGGGGTGGAGCTTGGAGGTAGAATGCCCCTGGGTTCAATCCCCAGTACCACAAATAAATAAATAAATAAATAAATAAATAAATAAATCCAAGGGCACAAAGAGCCGGAGTCACAGCTTCTGGGATCCCAGGACGTGACATCTACCTCTGCCCTCGTCTGCTCCCACTAGCACAGAGTCAAGTTGCTGCAGTGGCCACCAAGCTCACTTGATTCTCTCCAGCCATAGTATCAGTTATGTCTAGATCCCTTTCCCAAGCAGGGCGTGTTGGTACACGTCTGTAAAACCGGTACTTGGGAGGCTGAGACAAGAGGGTCACAGGTTTGAGGCCAGCCTCAGCAATTTAGACCCTGTTTCAAAAAAAAAAAAAATAAAAAGGGCTGGGGGTGGAGCTTGGAGGTAGAATGCCCCTGGGTTCAACCCCCAGTACCAACCAATCAATAGATTCCCTTTTCATTCCCCAGAAATGGCTTTTTAGCGCATGATGTCATCCTGGCCCTGTCCTTGCTGCTGAGCGACTCGCACTCGCTCTGCCGATACAACCTGCACCAGGCCTACAAGCACCTGGCCCAGCTGCCTGCAGGTAGGCCCACATCCAGAATTCGTACTTGGCGGGCCTGCACGTGGCCCCCGGGGCGTCCTTCCTCCTGGTTCGCCTACGTACCCGGCTCTAGATCGCAGTTCTTAGCAAGTTTGTTTTGTTAAGTTACCTTCTAGCTGGGCATGGTGGCATGCACCTGTAGTTGCAGCTAACTGGGGGTGGGGGAAACTGAGGCAGGAAGATCGCTTGAGCCCAGGCGTTCAGTCCCAGCCTGGGCAACATAGCAAGACCCCTTCTCAATGACAACAGAAAAAGTTACCCTTTCATTAAAATATAACATACATATTTCTAAAGGCACGTAGAAGCCAGGCGTGGTGGCGCACGCTTGTAATCCTAGTACTTGGGAGGCTGAGACGAGAGGATCGCAGGTTTGAGAACAGCCTTAGCAATTTAGCAAGGCTCTCTGCAGCCTAGCGAGACCCTGTTTCATAATAAAAAAATAAAATGGGCTGGGGGTGTAGCTCAGAGTAGAATGCCCCTGGGTTCATATTTTTCTTCTTCGTCTTTGCCTTCATCGTCTGCGTCGTTGTCGTCTTTTTTGTGTGTGTGGTGCCCCCCCTTTTAATTTGGAAACAGGGTCTAAGTTGCTGAAGCTGGCTTTGAACCTGCGATCCTCCTCTCTCTCAGCCTCCCAAGTACTGGGATTACAGGCGTGTGCCACCATGCCTGGCCCATATTTCATATTCAATTGAGTTTTGTTTGAAAAAATCATAGCTACAATCCATGCTCCCTGTGCACCTCTTCCAACCCACCTTCCTCCCATCCTCCTTTGAGCATCAATAATTTGGTGACAATATTCCCAATACACGACTTTATATTTTCCTGCAAGTGTAAATTATATATAGATTATATGTACGGGTGTAAAATATTGCTTTGTGTGTTTTAAAACTATTTGAATGGATCTTGCTGTGCATATCCCTTTGTTACTTAAAATACCTTAAAAAGTAAGGTCATAGCAGGCATGGTGGCACATGCCTGTAATCCCAGTACTTGGCAGGCTGAGACAGGAGGATTGTGGGGTTGAGGCCAGCCTCAGCAACTTAGCAAAGCTGTCAACAACTTAGTGAGATCCCATTTTAAAAATAAAACAGCCAGGCATGGTGGTGCATGCTTGTAATCCCAGTACTTTGTGAGGCTGAGACAGGAGGATTGTGGGGTTGAGGCCAGCCTCAGCAACTTAGCAAAGCTGTCAACAACTTAGTGAGACCCCATTTTAGAAATAAAAAAAGCCAGGCATAGTGGCGCATGCTTGTAATCCCAGTACTTTGGGAGGCTGAGACAGGAGGATTCAGGTTCGCGGCCAGCCTCAGCTACCTAGTGAGGCCCTCCGCAACTTAGTGAGACCCTGTTTCAAAATAAAGAATAAAAAATAGGGCTGGGGGTGGAGCTCAGAGGTAGCATGCCCCAGGGTTCAATCCCCAGTACTGCAAAAAATAAAATAAAATAAAAATTTAAAAAATAGAAAGAGCTGGGGGGGGTGTAGCTCAGAGGTAGAATGCCCCTGGGTTCAATCCCCCCCAAAAAAGTACCGTTATGATTTTGAGACTCACCCATGCCGTGTCGTGGGCTCTGTTTCTTTTCTTGCTACCTCGTCATGGCCTCCGGCATTTGAATGTCATGATGTGCTTCCGTCTTGACTGCTTTGGCGGCCATGCTGCAAAGGGACGAGCAGGGAGCAGCCCTCCTCAGGCCTGCCTGGTACACCCAAAGGAAAATCCCTGGAGGGCCTCTCCTGAGGAGGGCAGTGGTGTACCCCAAGAATGTGCGCTCCTTGGTCTAGAGTCCCTCCGTATCCCAATTTCTCCCTAGCTTCCACATAGGAGGAATCTGATCTTTCACTTTTTGTGACGGACTAATCTCATTTAGCATAACATTCTCCAGTGCCATCCGTTTTCCTGCAGATGACATAATTTTGTTCTTCTTTATGGCTGAGTAGAATTCCACTGTGTGTATATCCCATAGTTTTGTAATCCATTCATCTGTTGATGGACATCTCTGCTGGTTGCATAGTTTGGCAATTATGAATTGTGCAGCTATAAACATAGATATGCCTGCATTACTATGGTAGTCTGATTTCAATTCTTTTGGGTTGATACCCAGGAGTGGTATAGCTGGGTCATTTGGTAAATTCATTCCCATTTTTCTGAGGACCCTCCACACTGTTTTCCAAAGTAGTTACACTAGCTGGGTGTGGTGGCGCACACTTGTCATCCCAGTACTTGGGAGGCTGAGACAGGAGGATCACAGTTTTGTGGCCAGCCTCAGCTACTTAGCAGACCCTTCTTAACTTAGTGAGACTCTGTTTCAAAATAAAGAATAGCTGCTGGGCGTGGTGGCTCACGCTTGTAATCCCAGTACTTGGGAGGCAGAGACTAGAGGATCGGGTTTGCCGCCAGTCAGCTACTTAGTGAGGTCCTCCGCAACTTTGTGAGACCTGGTTTCAAAATAAAGTATAAAAAATAGGGCCGGGGGTGTAGCCCAGAGATAGAATGCCCCTGGGTTCAATCCCTGGTACCGCAAAAAAAAAAAAAAAAAAAAAGAATAAAGCCGGTCGTGGTGGCACACACTTGTAATCCCAGTACTTGGGAGGCTGAGACCAGAGGATCTGGGTTCGCGGACAGCCTCAGCTACTTAGTGAGGTCCTCCGCAACTTAGTGAGGTCCTCTGTTTCAAAATAAGGAATAAAAAATAGGGCTGGGGGTGTAGCTCAGAGGTAGAATGCCCCTGGGTTCAATCCCCAGTACTGCAAAATAAATAAATAAATAAATTTATTAAATTAAATTTATTAATAATTAATTACTTAATTGGAAAAAAAAGAATGCGTGCTCACCTTCAGCTTTGCGGGATCTTGTAATTGCTTCCTGGCTCACCTTCCCCCAGTGACCAAGAGAGCCTCAGCAGAGGGGGGCATGGTGGTGCATGCTTGTAATTCTAGTACGTGGGAGACTGAAGCAGGAGGGTCCCAGGTTTGAGGCCAGCCTCAGCAACTTAGCAAAAACCCTCAGCAATTTAGCAAGACTTTGTTTCACGGGCTGGGGGGGGGGTGTAGCTTGGAGGTAGAATGCCTCTGGGTTCAATCCACAGCACATAATAAATAAATAAATAAATAAATAAATAATAGATGGAGACGAGCTGGGTGGTCCTAGCCAGCAGCCCAGCAGGTGTCCGGAGGTCTTTCCCTGTGCTACGGCTCGCTCTGCCCCGTGACCAGCGAGAAGGGGGCTGGTCCGCCTGGTGCCCCCCCTGGGGCTCCTCTCTGCCCAGAGCGCCTGCGGCAGTGGTGCCCATCCCTTTGAAGAGTTGTTTTTCCATTTCTTATTGATTTGAGGGAGTGTTTGTCATTGATCTCAGATGCCAGGCCTTCTCTGGTCACCCACATTGCAAATACCACTTCCGGGGCTGTCTGTGTGGCCTCTTGCTGTCTATTTGTTGATTCATTGTGGCTTTTCATTTGAATAATGTAGTCCATCTTATCAATCTCTTCCTTTGCGTTGATTTGGGGGGGTGCTGAGTTAGAGAACCCTTCTTTACCCTGAGCTCTTGAAGATGCTCTGTGGTCCCTTCTATGAACTGTAAGAGTGTTGCTTTTCACGTGGAGCTTGCGAAGGTTCCTGGAGTGGAGCTTTGTTTGTGGGTTCGTTTCTAGAACTCGCCGGCCCAACGCTGCCTGGATCCCAAAAGCT
The DNA here is from genome assembly GCA_004027185.1 of Glis glis. Lineage (NCBI taxonomy): Eukaryota > Metazoa > Chordata > Mammalia > Rodentia > Gliridae > Glis > Glis glis. Next base: position 10,394 of record PVJS01003360.1, read on the forward strand.
CCGTGGTGATCCGGGTTCTGATGGGCACCCCCATCTTCCTGTGGGTTTTCCCATGAGGAGTAGGGGTCTGTGGTAATGGCAGGCTCCACCAAGCAAAAACCTCGCTGGAGCTGGGATTGGTAGTGCAAACCTGTGATCCCAGTACTTGGGAGGCTGAGGCAGGAAGATTGCAGGTTTGAGGCCAGTCTTGGTGACTTGGCAAGACCAGAGGATCTGGGTTCGCGGCCAGCCTCAACTACTTAGTGAGGCCTTCTGCAACTTAGCAAGACCCTGTTTCAAAATAAAATTTTATTTATTTTTGCAGAACTGGGGATTGAACCCAGGGGCATTCTACCTCCAAGTTACACCCCCAGCCCTATTTTTTATTCTTTATTTTCAAACAGGGTCTCACTAAGTTGCAGAGGGACTCACTAAGTAGCTGAGGCTGGCCACAAACCTGCAATCCTCCGGTCTCAGCCTCCCAAGTACTGGGATTACAAGCGTGCACCACCACACCCAGCTCAAAATAAATTTGTTGTTGTTTGCGGTACTGGGGTTGAACCCGTGGGCATTCTACCTCCGAGCTCCAGCCCCAGCCCTATTTTTTATTCTTTATTTTGAAACAGGGTCTCACTAAGTTGAGGAGGGCCTCACTAAGTAGCTGAGGCTGGCCACGAACCTGCGATCCTCCTGTCTCAGCCTCCCAAGTACTGGGATTACAAGCATGCGCCACCACGCCCGGCTCCAAATAAAAATTTAAAAAGGCCTGGGGGTATAGCTTGGAAGTAGAATGCATCTGGGTTCGATCCCCAGTATAAGAGAGAAAGAGAGAGAAGGGGAGGCCGGGGATATAGTGGGGATACAGCTCAGCAGTAGAGCACCCCGGGTTCAATCCTCAGTACCACAAAATAAAAAGCCGCATTCAGCTGGGTGCTGAGCCTTGGCCTGCCTGTGACCCCCTGTGGATGTTGTATAGCAGTAGCTGGGATGGGACGATGGCTGGACACATGGACAGAGGGAGGGAGGTGGTGTGGCGGGCACCCCTGGACATCCATCCTGGGAGACCTTTTGCATGCTGTGGCTTCTGCATTGGCCGGTGTGGCTGTGTCCGGGTGGTGTCCTGGCGTTCTTCTATGTCAGTGGCTTTACTCTTACCGAGTGGGACCTGGAGCAGGACGCAGCCCGTGGGAACCTGGGTTTCACTACCTGCGGTAGAGCTGGGCCAGTCCAGCAGGGCCCAGCGGGCTCTCAGCATGTGCCGGTGGTCATCGCTATGGGTTTCCTATCCACGACCACACCGGAAGGCCTGTTTCCCCACAACACCCTGGGTGCCTAGCACGTGGCTAGCACTCAACAAATAGGACTTCGGAGACTTTAATTTGAAGGATCATTCGTTTTCTAGCTACAATTCACTCAGCCCCTTGTTCATTCATTCAACAAGTATGTGTTGGGCTCTCGCTCTGTTCCGGTCACCGTGCCTCAGTTTCCTCCCTGTACCCCGGCGCTTCTATGGGAGAATGCTTCCAAGGTCTTCCCTTGGAATCCTTGCTCCTGGACCTCTGAGCCGCGGCGTGATTTCCCAGAGCCGTCAGCAGAGGGTGCGCGAGGACCGAAGCCGTCCCGCCGGGGCCCGCCCATCCTCCCGGCCATTCCTCCCAGCGGGAGGGGAGAAGCAGGGATGCTCCCCGCCGGGCAGGCCGGAGTGACCCCCCTCCACCTCTGCTCCTGCTAACCCCAGGAGACAAGAGGCATCACTGTCCTTCTGCCAGCCCCATAGGCACCTGCCCCGCACACCGGTGAGCCTGGCCTGGCCCTTCCTCCTGTCGCCCCCGCCCCGGGCCAGGCTCTGAGATGCTGGGCTGTGTCCCGGATCCCGGATCCCGACATGTGCAGCCTGGGCTTGGGTCGGTCCTAGGGTGGAGGCCTGCTCCCCTCCTAATCCAGAGGAAAGCTAGCCGGGGCGGGGAGGGGGCCCACCTGTGGGAATTGGCTCCCTGGTTCCAGAAAGGACAGGGCTGGGCTTAGGAGGGTATGACCAAGAGCTGTCCTTCATGCTGTTTTTTGTTTGTTTGTTTTTTTGGTACTGGGGATTGAACCCAGAGGCGTTCTACCACTGAGTTACACACCCAGCCCTATTTTTAATTTTGAAACAGGGTCTCCCTAAGTTGTGGAAGGTCTCCCTAAGTTGCTGAGGCTGGCCTCCAACCTGCGATCCTCCTATCTCAGCCTCTCAAGTACTGGGATGACAAGCATGTGCCACCATGTTCGGCCAGTTTTGGTCCTAGACATTTTGAAGTGCAGCGGACATCCCTGGGGTCCCACCGTCTAGGCTAGAGAGATATACTGGCACAGACTTGTCCAGGGGCAGCTGAAACCCTGGGAGCACGCCACTCCCCCAGGCAGAGGGGCTGCTGGAAAGTTAAATGGGCACACCCCCCCAGCACGTGCCTCAGCCCCAGGCAGGCACCCCCGTTTCTCCTTGGCAGCTACCCCCAACACCTAGCTGCCTGCGAGGTGGCCCAGAGCAGCCCCTTTCCGCCTGGCCTTGGCCCCACCGGGCAGAGGGAGGAGCAGCTGCCTCAGAAGGGGTGCATCAGGGCCCCAGGATCCTGACAGTCTGCCTGAGCAGTTGCCCCCCTCCCTGGATTTAGCGAGGATAATGCCCACCCACAGGGACACTGCTTGCTTGGTCCCTGTGGGGCACCTCCTCCCCTCGCCATGGCTAACTTCCTGCCCCCTCCAGCAGGAGGGCCTCTCCCTGTCTGGCCCTGACAAGCCTGGCCAGGGTTCCAGAACCTGTCCTCACGCTCTTGGTTGGGCCTGTCCCAAATGGAATGACCACGGAGGTCAGGTTGTCCAGGTCACACGCTGGTAGCACTAGCTGGCACCTGGTCTGGGATGTACCTCAGCATCTAAGTCCCTTGTCGGACTCCTCTGGGTGAGATGAGGTCCCCAGGAGGCTATCCAGACTGGGCGTGGCCCCTCGTCCCCATGGTGAGGTGCAGACTGTCCCCTCCCCAGGCACCTGCCACGCACCCCTGCCATTCGTCCTGCATGGCTGGCCGTGTCCAGGGCCTGGTGTGTGTGCAGTGTAGTGGGGCTCTGGGGAGTAGACAGATGGAGCACATTTCTTCGGGCCCGAGGCCCGGCCGTGTCACTTGTCACACATTGCGGGTGTGAGGTGGAGCCTCTTGGGGTCTCTGCTTCCTCTTTGGTAAAGCAGAATCAACATGCTTGGCTTCCCAGGCGTGTGGGACACAGTGGGTCGCCGACAGGAGCTGGGGTTACTGTGTCCACTGTCTGCCCCGCCGCCCCGCACGGGCTCCAGGGGTGGGTGGCAGTCTCCCCTGGGGAGCCCTGTGGTGGTGTGGAGAGGAGGCTGGGGCCATGTGTGGTGGGACAGGCTGGAGGTGGTCACCTGCAGAGGCCGGGCCAGGCTGGTTGACCTTGGCGCCTCCCCTTCAGCCATCCTGGGCAGCTGTTCCCCTGTTGCTCCTGCAAGTCCCTGGCGCTCTCTCCCCCTGGAGAAGGCTGTCTGTGCATGTTTGACCTTCTAGGCCTTTCCTGGACCTGCCTAGCTCAGCACGTGCTTTTGGGGGTAGGTGGGTCAAGGGTCTACCCTTGAACTACTCAGAGTTCACCAGTCAGGCATGGTGGCCTACACCTGTAATCCCAGTACCTGGGAGGCTGAGACAGGAGGATCACAGGTTAGAGAACAGCCTCAGCAAGTAGTAAGACTCTCATCAAACTAGAGAGACCCTGTTTCCAAATAAAATAGGGCTGGGGTGTAGCTCAGAGGTAGAATGCTCCTGGATTCAATCCCTGGTACCAAAAACAAACAAAAAATAGGGCTAGGGGTGTAGCTCAGAGGTAGAATGCCCCTGGGTTCAATCCCAGTACCACAATAAATAGCTAGCTAGCTAGCTAGATAAATAAAAAAGGAAGTTTACTAACACCTCTTCCTACCCTGTCCTAGAGGGGGTTCTCTAGAAGGTGGAGTGTGTGTGAGGGGCCTTCAGTGAGGCCAAGGTGGCTTTGAGGGGGACCCTGAGGACGGGCGGATCTTGGCTGTGAGGCTGGGAAAGGGCATACAGGGCAGAGATCAGCCGGGCGCTGTGGCCCACGCCTGTAATCCCAGTACTTGGGAGGCTGAGACAGGAGGATCGCAGGTTTGAGGACAGCTTCAGCAACTTAGTGAGACCCTTAATCAAAAAAATAAGAAGGGCTAGGGGTGTAGCTTGGAAGTGGAAGGCGCCTGGGTTCAATTCCCAGTACCAAAATAATAACAACAATAATAATAAAATGAAAAGCAGGGAGAGCAAAAGGGGCCGCAGGATGGAAGGAACAGTCTGGAGGAGCGGGGTGTACCCAGCCGGGGAGCCCAGCGCGAGGGCAGGATCTGGGCTCTTCTGCAGCCTGGGGGAGCTGTGGCCAGCCTGCGCAGCTGGGCTGGGGAGCTGGGGGAAGCTGTGCGGGGCAGGCCTCCCCGACCCCACACACTTGGGGAAGGGAGGCAGGCGCCTTCTCTTTCCCTTGAGCCGTGTATTTTTAGGTTCAAGATGCTCCCAGTGAAATTGCTGCTCTTTTTCACAGCTGGATTAAAAGCACAAAATAAGTCTCTGTGATTTGAAGTCGCAGGTTATTGCTTCTTAAACAAAGGCCTGTTAGGCTCTTGCTGTTTGGTGACGTGGAAGGTGTGAAGGGAATTGGGGATTCCCTCGTGGGCTCCAGGGGGGGCGGACGGCCCTAGAGCCAGGTCCGCGGGTGCCAGAGCATGTGTCTGGGAGTGTGTGTCTGTGCGTCCGGCTGCTGCCCCTCACCCAGGGCTTTCCTGGAGCTGTTGCTTCTGAGAGGCTGCAGGGGGGCTCCTCCTACACTGTGGGCTCCTGCCCCATCCAGCGGGCGAAGACATCAGGCTTCCTTAAGCCTCTGTTCCTCCCAGGGAGCAGGACTTCGCTCAGCCTTGGGAAATCCTGATCCTTCGCTCCCTGACGGTGACCTTCCGGCACCTTCTGTCATCTGTAAACTGGGTCACCACAGGCAGCCTGCAGAGGCTGGCAGTGTTGAATAATTGCTAAGCCTGGCACCGTGTCCCACTCAAAACGGCCACTTGGTGAACACAGTCCCTTGATTTCTTATTTTCTGGTACTGGGGATCGAACCCAGGGACATTCTACCTCCAAGCTATACCCCCAGCCCTTTTATTTTTTCATTTATCATTATTATTATTATTATTAGTAGTAGTAGTAGTAGTAGTAGTAGTACTGGAGATTGAACCCAGGGGCATTCTACCTCCAAGCTACACCCCAGCCCTTTTTTTTCACTTATTATTATTATTATTATTATTATTATTATTACTTTGGTGCTGGGGATTGAACCCAGGGGCATTCTACCTCTGAGCTACACCCCCAGTCCTATTTTTTATTCTTTATTTTGAAACAGGGTCTCACTAAGTTGCGGAGGGCCTCACTAAGTAGCTGAGGCTGGCTGCAAATCTGCGATCCTCTGTCTCAGCCTCCCAATACTGGGATTACAAGCATGCGCCACCATGCCTGGCTAGCCGTTTTTATTTTAAATTTTGAAACAGGGTCCTGCTAAGTTACTGCACTGGCCTCTAACCTTTGATCCTCTTCTCTGAGCCTTCCAAGGAGTGGGATTAAAGGCGTGCACTACCATGCCCGTCTAATGGACAATCATTTAGATATGAATGTCAAGAATAACCTCAAAAGGGCCGGGCGTGGTGGCGCACGCTTGTAATCCCAGTACTTTGGGAGGCGGAGACCGGAGGATCCGGGTTCACGGCCAACCTCAGCGCGCATGCACGCGTGCACGATTGATCGATCGATCTCTCTCCTCTCTCTCTGTCTCTCTCTCTCTCTTTCTCTCTCTACCTTAGTGAGGCCCTCCGCAACTTCGTGAGACCCGGTTTCAAAAATAAAGCATAAAAAAAATAGGGCCGGGGGTGTAGTGTGGAGGTAGAACGCCCCTGCGTTCAATCCCCGGTACCGCAAAAAAAAAAAAAACCAAAAAAGGGCTAAGGGTATAGCTGGGAGGTAGAACGGCCCTGGATTCAATCCCCCCATATCAAAAATAAATAAACAAATAAATAGGGCTGGGGGTGTAGCTCAGAGGTAGAGCACCCCACAGCTGGGCATGGTGGTGCATGCCTGTAATCCCAGTACTTGGGAGACTGAGACAGGAGGATCTCAGGTTCAAAGCTAGCCTGGGCAACTTAGCGAGGCTCTCAGCAACCTAGTGAGACCCTGTTTCCAAATAAGAAATAATGTGGTAGAGCACCCCTGGCTTCAACCTCCAGTACCAAAAAAAGAAGACAAGATTTTACCTAGGGATGGGGTGTGGCTCAGTGATAGAGCGCTGGCCTAGTAGGTGTGAGGCCCTGGGTTCCAACCCCAGCACCACACACACCAAATAAATTCACGTCAATGTGGAGATGTGGCGGGGGCGGGAGGAAGCTCAGTGTGGAAGGTGTCCCCAGCTGCCCCCAAGACAGTACCAAGTTTAGCCATGCACACAGCACACAGGGACAAGGCACTGCTCCATGTAGGGTATTTTATTTTCTTAAAGTAGACAATCTCTGACTTTCATATGGTCCCCAGCGCCACTCTTTCCCTCTGTACACCTCTTCAAGTCCCTGGCTGGGATTCTGCGCACTGGCCTTGGACGTGTGGGTACCGAACGGAGGGGGAGAGAGGAGATTTGGCAAGGGCTCTGGTGCCCTCCCTCTCAGCAGCAGGGGGTCCTATGTACACAGGCCGGGCCGGTACCCCCAGGCCCAGAGTGCATGGTCCCAGCAGGGTCTCCCTCAGGCCACGACTGGCTGTGCCTTCACAGGAGTAGTGGCGGCTCCCAGCCTGCCCCAGGCTCCGGGTGTGCGGGGACCGGGGGCGCCGTCTCTCGCCTCCCTTCTTTCGCTCAGCAGAGCCACGGATAATTTACGCTTTAAATACCAAGACATTTAGCTATTGTTCATTCGCTCCTAGGTGAAGGACCTTCTTTAAATACATCACATTTATTTTTCTTAAATAAAAACAAAGCAGAAAACCGCACCAATAACAAGAGGACGCTGTAGAGGCTTATGTACATCACGGGTCCCGCGAGGCTGGCGCAGGACCGCCATTCGCCCCAGGATTCTTTGGAGCAGAGGGACAGAGTCGCCGAGGGAACAACTTTTACACTCAGCAAGCCAGACACAAAAAAGGACCACCTGAAACAAAAAAATAGGTTCTGAAAATCTGCATTTAAAAAAGAATATTCAACTGCATCGGAAATTTTCGGTGTTTTTGCGTTTTCCTGCGAAACACGACAAGATTTGGCCAAAAAAAGAAAAGAGAAAAGAAAAAAAAAGATCTGAGAAGAAAAAAACAAACCCAGGTTTCAATTTATAAAACATCAGACCAGTAGAAGAAAAGTTGGAAACCCAGCTGGCCTAGTTTGAAATAAGTCGTGCCACATGTTTTATTGTGTTGATTTTTGCTGCATATTTTGAAGCTGTTTTAAAAAGAGCCGTGAGCGGCTGGAGGTCTGGTAGTTGCTGTCACCTGGCCCCCAGCACCGGGGTCCAGGACAGATGTGGTGCACAGCAGCCGGGAAGGTGCGCAGTCCCTGCTCTGGCCCTCGCTCCTGGTAGCGGCGAGGTCCTTGGTCCAGAGCCACGGGGCGGGCAAGCCGGCCTTCTCCTGGGTAACGGGCCCAGCTGGCCCAACCTGGCCCCAGCCCTGGCGCCTTGTCCCAGTGGTCCTACGGACCCCTGTGCCGAATGGGGACAACTTCAGAAGGCAGAGTGAAGGGGCAGCGTAACCTTGTCGTGAACTTGTGACAGCAGCTCCTCCAGTTTCAGCAGACCTTGACGCATGGAGAACTCTGACATCCAGGTGTGTGTGTGTGTGTGTGTGTGTGTGTGTGTGTGTGTGTGTCTACCTACCTAGCGATCTATCCATATATATTTATGTTTGCAGAAATGTGGGGCCAAGGAGGTGGTGGCCGAGGGGCTGGGGGACATTCTCCAGGCCCCCCGTTTTGGGCCCCTGGGTTGGGCCTCTCTAGCACGAGGCGGGGCGTCGCACCCCGCGCGTGGTTTGACCTCGGGCAAGCGGGCCGGCCCCGCTCCTCAGCACAGGCCGATGTACTTGAGATTGTTCTGTATAATGACGTCTGTCACTGCGTCGAAGACGAACTGGATGTTGCTGGTGTCGGTGGCGCAGGTGAAGTGGGAGTAGATCTCCTTGGTTTCCTTGTTGCGGTTCAGGTCCTCGAACTGCCGCTGGATGTACACGGCGGCCTCCTCATAGGTGTTCTGGCCCTTGTACTCGGGGAAGCAGATGGTGAGCGGGATGCGCCGGATCTTCTCCGACAGCAGGTCCTTCTTGTTCAGGAAGAGGATGAGCGAGGTGTTGATGAACCAGTTGTTGTTGCAGATGGAGTCAAAAAGCCGCAGGCTCTCCGCCATTCGACTCTGGGTGAGGGGGAGAAAGGGGCCAGCATCAGTCAAGGCAGGCGACAAGCAGAGACCCCAAGAGAGCACCCCCCCTTCTGTTGGGGAGTCCTTCCTCTGTCAGGTCAAATCTGTCTTTACCCATCTCACATAGAAATAGCGGACACTGAGCCAGGAACGGTGGCACACGCCTGTCATCCCAGTACTTGGGAGGCTGAGACAGGAGGATTGCAGGTTTGCCACCAGCCTCAGCTACTTAGTGAGGCCCTCCGCAACTTGGTAAGACGCTGTTTCCAAATAAAAAATAGGGCTGGGGGGTATAGCTCAGAGGTAGAATGCCCCTGGGTTCAATCCCCAGTTCTGCAAAAAAGAAAGAAAGAAAGAAAGAGAGAGAGAGAGAGAGAGAGAGAGAGAGAGAAAGAAAGAAAGAAAGAAAGAAAGAAAGAAAGGAAGAAAGAAAGAAAAGAAAGAAAGAAATAAAATATAAAGGGGTTAGGAGTGTAACTCAGAGGTAGAATGCCCCTGGGTTCAATCCCCAGTGCCATACATACACACTAGTAAAAAAATAAACAAAAGAAAGTAGCTAAGCTGGGCATGGTGGCGCACGCTTGTAATCCCAGGACTTCGGAGGCTGAGACAGGAGGATCTCAGGTTTGAAGCCAGCCTTAGCTACTTAGTGAGGCTCTCAGCAACTTAGTAAGACCCTGTTTCCAAATAAAAAAATAAAATAGGTTTGGGGGTGTAGCCCAGAGACAGAAGGCTCCACCAGGCCTGGCTACCCTCAGCCCTTTTAATTTATTTTGAAACAGGGTCTCGCTAAGTTGCTGAGGCTGGCCTGGAACCTGTGATCCTCCTGTGTCAGCCTCCCAAGTACTGGGATGACAGGCGTGTGCCACTGTACCTGGCACCATAATGGTTTTACCTGCTGTTTCCAACCTGTTTCTCGCTAGGTTGCTGAGAGCCTCACTAAGTTGCGGAGGCTGGCTTTGAACCTGCGATCCTCCTGTCTCAGCCTCGCAAGTACTGGGATGACAGGCGTGCGCCACCACGCCCGGCTTCCCATTCTGAGATAAAATGAACCAGCCACGTGCCCAGACACCTTGGGACCCGTCTAGATAAGACCCGAGGCTCGGGACTCTTCTGACCTGATCGTTCACCGTCAACCATGGTACTGATCATGGCAGCCGTGGCTGGAGCTGACGATGTGAACGGGAGGAGCACAGTGACAATGACCGCGGCAAGTGCAGCTAGCCACGAGGCTCCAGCCCTTCAGCCCTCACGCCTTCCCGTTCCCATTTTACAGATGAAGAAACTGAGGGTCAGAGAGGCAAGAAGTGTGCTCCACGTCCCTTGGTCGGGGTCTGGCTTGGCCACTCTCGCGGGGTCGACGTCAGGGAGGTGCTCCAGGGTGGGGGTACCTGAGAGGGAGCTACATGGAAGCCCAGCCCTCCAGAGCCTGTTCTCTGAGGTGGAGCTCGAGCAGCACCTGTGCTGGGGAGGAACCAGGTATGGGGGAGGGGAGGGCGGCCCCTCTGCTCACCTGGGAGACCATGTCTTTCATCTTTTTTTTTTTGCGGTACTGGGTATGGAACCCAGGGGCATTCTACCTCCGAGCTACACCCCCAGACCTATTTCTTATTCTTTATTTTGAAACAGGGCCTCACTAAGTAGCTGAGGCTGGCCACGAACCAGGATCCTCTGGTCTCAGCCTCCCAAGGACTGGGATTACAAGCGTGCACCACCATGCCCGGCTTGAGACCATGTCTTTCAAATCCAATATTGCTCCTTTTTTTTTTTTGCAGTACTGGGGATGGAACCCAGGGGCATTCTACCTCCGATCTACACCCCCAGCCCTATTTTTTATTCTTTATTTGGAAACAGGGTCTCACTAACTTGCGGAGGGCTTCACTAAGTAGCTGAGGCTGGCCGCGAACCTGTGATCCTCCTGTCTCAACCTCCTGAGTACTGAGATTACAAGCGTGCGCCACCACGCCCAGCTATATTGCTCCTTCTTTAGAATGATCTTGGAGTAACAGAGACTCTGAAAAGAGAGTGGCCTCAGGTCTGGGCGTGCATAGAATTGACCTTAGAGAAAGCAGTGCGGGGGGAGCTGGTGCCTGCATGGGGGACCTGGACGTCATGTTCCCAAGGCCTGGGCGGGCAGTGGTCTAGGAATGTCGCGTTCTACTGGGAGAGTACTGAACACTGACGGATTCCTGGAAACGAGCTGTCATTTCTCACGGGAATGAGATCATAATTGGGGGCTATGTTTCTGACCCCAAATTCGGCCCTGGATACGGCCATTAGCGCATATTTGTCAATTCGCTGAGCAGAGGTCTGCTGGTGTGTTCTGAGTCCGCCAGCCACCAACAGGCCCGCAGCTCTCATGGGGGCAGTGGATCCCAGAGCTGGGAACCCAGAGCCCAGCAGGGGTAACAGGCTCCATCTAGGGGCAGGCGAGGTGGCTTCCTCCTGGCCTGGCCGTCAGCAAGGTACAGACCTGGGGACCTGGCACGTGAGCAAGCACAGGGTGGCCTGGCTCCCAGAACTCTGCTGGGTCCCTGAGGGGACTGCCGGGGTGTGTTCTATACCCGGCTCAGCCCAGCAGTCCTCTTGCAGGAAGAAGAGCACGGCAAAGAGGAGAGGCAGGAGGGCCACCTCCACATGGCGCCCAGCTCTGTGTGGGGCAAGCTGGAGTGGCAGTGGGAGGGGTCAACAGGTCACCTTGCCCACCCCACCCCCTGGGCCACCTCAGCCGCTCTTCCTGTTGGCCTCAGTGTCCTGGTGTACCATGAGCCCCTTCCACCCACGCGCTCTGAGCTGTGTCCCTGCTGACACCTCTCTACAGACTCTGGGACCCCTGGAGGGTTCTGGGCCTTCCGTTCCTGGCAGAGGTCACCGGAGCCCAGGCTCCCATCTCACAAGGCAGCAGAGGGCCCGGGAGGCAGCGCCCACCCTGACTGTGTGGTGCCCTGCACACGCGCTCACTGGGGGCTGGCCTCGAACCTGCCATCCTCCTGTCTCAGCCTCCCATGGACTGGGACCAAAGGCATGCGCCACGGGGCCCCACTTATATCCCACCTTAGCACTTCCTCAAGATAGTCCAGATGGGGAAACTGAGGCCCAGAGGGGAGAAATGAGTTGTCCAAAGCGAAGCAGGCACTGGTGTCGAGTGGCCCCCAGACCTTGTGCACATGACCAGGGACACGTGCCCCTTTGCACTCCCAGGAGAGCCTCTGTGGGGAACTGGGACCGAGGGGGCCTCAGAGCACCGTTCCGAGAGCTGGTCCTGGTTTGGCCACACAGGTGACGACACCTGGCTTCCAAGTCATGAGGAAGACTCAAAAGTCAGCACGCTGGAAGCCCCTTAGGGGTGACCATCAGGTCCCCTTCTCTCGAGCAGGAGCTGAGGCCCAAGCAGGCACTGCTCAGGGTAAAACGGGCTCAGTGGCATTGGGGACATTTGGACCCGGCTGAGCATGTGCCTTTTTTGTCACGAGTGGCTCACAAATGACTGTGACCCCCGGGGACTGCACGCAGCTGCCCAGTGGCGACACACCTTGTTACGAACCCCCGGATTCCCCACTAAGGAGCAGCGATCCCGCCATAGGCGTCTGACCGGAATCTCTGCTCCATGTTATTTATATCAGTGAATGTGCTGACAAGCCGAGCCTCCTGGAGGAGCTGTATCGCTGGCCAGCGGGCCCCAGCATGGCATCGCAGCAACTAGTGGCCTCTGTACTTCCTACCAAAACCCCTGCACGGCTGGCAGCTGGAGCATAAGGCAAGGGTTTGATTGTTTTGTGGTACAGGGGCCTTCTACCTCTGAGCTACACCCCCAGCCCTTTTTATGTTTTACTTTGAAACGGTCTTACTAAGTTGCTGAGGCTAGCCTCGAATTTACAATCCTCCTGTCTCAGCCCCCTAAGAACTGGGATTATAGGCGTGCACCACCGCGCCCGGCTGCTCACCAGGGTTTTGTGTGGTAGCCTCGTCAGGGTGGCGGACAGGCATCTCCGGGCCCCAGAACCCATCCTCACGCCCCCGGTTCCTCTTGCTCTGCTGGTATCTGGGGGCAATTTCCTCTCTGCCCCTTGGGACAAACCATGGGGACCATGCTGGCTCTCACTTAATGGGGATGGGCCTCAAAGAATAGCAACAAAACAGCTGGGCGTGGTGACGCACACTTGTCATCCCCGTACTTGGGAGGCTGAGACCAGAGGATCCGGGTTTGCAGCCAGCCTTGGGTACTTAGTGAGGCCCTCCACAACTTAGTGAGACCCTGTTTCCAAATAAAGAATAAAAAATAGGGCTGGGGCCGGGTGTAGTGGCGCATGCTTGTAATCCCAGTACTTGGGAGGCGGAGACCGGAGGATCTGGGTTCGCGGCCAGCCTCAGCTACTTAGTGAGGCCCTCCGCAACTTCATGAGATGCAGTTTCAAAATAAAGGATAAAAAATAGGGCCGGGGATGTAGCTCGGAGGTAGAATGCCCCTGGGTTCAATCCCCGGTACCGAAAAAAAAAAAATAGGGCTGGGGGTGTAGTTCCGAGGTAGAATGCCCCTGGGTTCAATCCTCAGTACTGCAAAAAATAAATAAATAAAATAAAACAAAGAATAGCAACAACACCTCTATTTGAATAGACGCCTGCCCCGGGCCTGTCTCCTCAGCCCTGCCCAGCTGGACTCAGGAGAGCCGGGGGGAGGTGCCATGATGTATCTGTGGCCTTAGAGAAAGGGAGCTTCCGGGTGGGGGAGGCCAGTCCCCTGGGACACTGGTCTAGTCCCTTCCCGAAGCCGTCTCTTATGCAAACACACTCCAGTGGGGGACCCTCCCCTGCCTACCTTTCCTCATGCTGGACATGCACCGTCAACTGAGACTCTTGTCACCTGTGGCGAAGGGCAGGGGACGGCCGTCCTGTGCTGGGGAGTGCCCTGGTGGTGACACTGTGGCATGCTGTGTGGCTGAGGAAGGCTCTGCACTGATCTGTCTTGTCACTCTCCACCAGGTCCTCTCCCCACAGGGCCCAAGGCAGGACTGCTGTGGCTACAGCACAGGACAAGGCCACCTGGACCAAGCAGGGGTCTTGAGCCTCAGACATCACATGAAATGGAAGCGTGGTGAGCCGGGCGCAGTGGCGCACGCTTGTAATCCCAGTCCTTGGGAGGCTGAGACAGGAGGATCACAGGTTCACGGCATTAGCAATTTAGTAAGGTCTTCCTCAACTTAGTGAGACCGTGTTTCAAAATTAAAAAAAATAAAATAGGGCTGGGGGTGTAGCTCAGTAGAATGCCCCTGGGTTCAATCCCCAATACCAGACAGACAGACAGACAGACAGACACACACACACACACACACACACACACACACACACACACACACAAATATAAGCAATGTGAAGGCTGAGACAGGAGGACTGCAGGTTGGAGGCCAGCCTTAGCAATTTGGTGAAACCCTGTTTCAAGATAAAAAGGGCTGGAGGTGTGTCTCAGAAACGGAACGCCCCTAGGTTCAATCCCCAGCACCGTGCACACACTCACGATGTAGGCGATGCGAAGGCTGCGGCAGCTTCGGGTACCGGTGGGAATTCTGAGCACAAGCCCTCTGGAAAGCCCCGCCCCGCTGGCTGGCAGGTCTCGACCCCCGTTCCCCATGCAGCCCCCCCTAGGCAGGTGCCTTCCAGGTGAGCAGATGACCCCGCACCCAGCAAGGTGGTGGGATGGACAGGACCCCACGTCTCAGAAAGGACGAAACGACGGAGCCAGCATGGCGGCTGTTGAATGGGGAGGGGCCACAACCCCCGCTCTGCCTGTCACCAGCTCTTAGCTGTTCGGAGCCTCAGTTTCCCCACTTGTAAAACAGCATATGCAAGCACACCTCCCTTTCAAGGTGGCTGAGGGCTTGGTGCCCACACCCAGGCATGGGTGACGCTGTAGCTAGCACTGCCACCAACACTGCAGACACAGCTGAGTCTGATGAGTGACCCTTGGGTCATGGCGGTGGGGGGCATTTCAGCTGGGCCTTCAGGGAAGGGACAGGCATTGGGGTGAAGGTGAAGGGCCCTCAAAAGGCCTAGAGTCATGGTGTGGGCGTGCCGGGCAGGTGTGGGGCTGGGGCTTCGGTGCAAGACCAACTATCCAGAGGCACGCCATCCTGTTGGCCCCCGCTTCTTTATCTGTGGGATGAGGTCTCAGGTCTGGTACAATCTGGGCAGCCCAAGCTGTCCACTGTAGAAAAGTCTGGCGTGTTTGTTCAGGGAACAGTGAATTCAGCTTTGCACCCGAGAAATGGGACAGCGGGGCTGGGCGGGGACGTGAATGAACTCCATTCACCGGGCAGAGCCAGCCCTGCAGCCGCCCAGCCTAGCCAGCCCGGGCAACAGAGTGCCAGGCTCCGAGTGTGGTGCCCTGACTGCAGGGGACAAGGCGGGGGTTTCATATGGGGCTGGGCTTCACACTGGCACTCTTTGGAGATGACAGCTGAGCCGCTGGCCCCTCTGGGCCCCCCTTTGTGGTGAAAGGCTTGGGGGCACCAAGATGCGGGGCTGCTGCCAGCCGGGCAGGATATGGCTCCGGGGGGAGGGGTGTTGCTGACACGGTGACCTGCACGTCCTGGTCAGAAGCCTCAGGGTGGGGCTGACCAGCCCTCCCTGTCCCACCCCGGCAGAGGCCGGTGAAGCTCTGCACTCCAGGTCCGGTGGGCAGGAGCGCCTCTGCCTGAGCCCTGCTGATGGACGTCTGGGGCACGGGCCCCCTCAGACCCAGGCCCAGCGGTCCTGGCAGGCACACAGGGGTGGAATAACTGTGGTCAGCACGTCCTTGTGCCCAGAGCCCGTGTTAGATGCAGATGCCAGAGGGACCCACTCTAAGGACGGTGTGGTCACTCAGGGAACCGCTTATCTGTCTCCAAAGAGGGAAGAGGGAAGGAAGTCTTTATGGCGAGAGAGAGGTGTGTGTGTGTGTGTGTGTGTGTGTGTGTGTGTGTGTGTGTGTGTGTGTTCTCTTCACTGCAAGGTGGCAGAGCAGCGAGGGCGGCTGGGGCTCGGTTGGCACCACCAGCTCGGGAGGCAGGCAGCATGGTCTGGGCTCTGCGGCAGAGGCCGGGCCAGACCCAGAATGCAGGAGGCTGGGTGGTCTCAGGGCGGGTGGAGACACAGGGAGGTGGCGCTGAGGGTCAGGACAGGGCAGGATCTGTGGGGAGGACACTGGCTCCAGCAGAACCCCACCTGGCCACAAGGGCAGGTGTCCCGTGCTGTCTCAAAGAGGCCCCTGAGTCTAGCTCGGAACCCTCCACCCCGCTAGAGGGCACGGAGGTTAAGCAGCTGTTTACCACGTGCCGTCCTGGTCAGGGTCGACTCGGGGCCGGGGTGCTGGCCCAGGAGGGATGCCTTTGGGGTCCCAAGAGCACAAAGAGCTGCTGTGCTCAGCGACCGCCTGTAGGCCACATCAGCTCAGAAAGCTCAACACTGAGTTTACTTCTATGGGATGTTCTTTTCTTTTCTTTTTTTTTGGGGGGGGACACTGGGGATTGAGCCTAGGGATTTTCTACCTGTGAGCACAGCCCCAGCCCTTTTTATTTTTATTTATTTATTTGGTGGCACTGGGGATTGAACCCAGGGGCATTCTACTTCAGAGCTACACCCCCAGCCCCATTTTATTTTTATTTTGAAACAGTGTCTTGCTAGGTTGATGAGAGTCTATTTGCTGAGGCTGTCCTTGAACCTGAAATCCTCCTCTCAGCCTCCCAAGTACTGGGATTAAAAGCGTGCACCACCACGCCCAGTGCCCTTTTTATTTTGAAACAATAACTTGCTAAGTTGCTGAGGGACTCACTAAATTGCTGAGATTGGCCTTAAACCTGTGATCCTCCTGTTTCGGCCTCCCAAGCACTGGACCACAGGCGTGCGCCACTCTAACAGCTGGGATGTCACTTTCTCCCTGCTCCTGGCCTCAGCTGGAGCTCTGGCGACCCGGCCCAGGCCCCACTGGCTGCCGCCCGTCCCTGCAGCGGAGTCCCCATCCCCACAGCTTCTCTCTGTGCTTCAGGATTTGGCTCGGGGGATCTTTCTAGACACCCCGCCAGGTCCCACCCTAGCCCCATCACTGCAGGTGTGCTGTGTCTGGGAGCGCTCCCCATGCTGCACATGAGCCTGGGGATTCCTCATTCCCCCAGGGCCACCCGGCCTCTGTCCTGTCCCACCCCACTGTCCCATCCAGCCCCACCAGGGTGCTCGGCCAAGTGTCCTGCTGGGCATCCGTCTCTCCTTCCCTCTGCCCTGACCACAGGCCTCTGTCCCCAGGGTCATACTGCTGCTTGCGGGCATCTGGCCACACACATGCCTCCCTGCACCTCTGTGGCCACATACCCCACGGAAGGCATTCGAGTGACTGGGTCCCCAGACCTCACAGGGTCTTGAGCTACCACTGCCAGATGGGTCAAAGGGCAAGAGCCTGGCAGGCACTGAGCCCCACAGCCTGGTGTGTATTAGGGGCCAGGGAGGGGTTCAGGGAGACTGAGGAATGATCTTTGCAGGGCCCAGTTGCTCTGTCACAACCCCGCTGGCTCTCTGGGGACGGGGCCTGGGAGGTACCAGGCAACCTGGGTCCTTGGCCTCGTTCTACCACCAAACTGCAGGGCAGTGCTGGGTGCGTCGGTCCCCCCTCCAGGGCATAGCTCCCACCTTAGGAAAATATGCGGCTTGTCCAAGATGGACACGGATCTACCCACTGTGTGGCCTGGCTCAGTTGGGTGTTCCTGTGAAGCCGGCCTGGGCAGGACACCCTCATCTCCCTGGGGATGCCTTTCCTGAGACCTCTGTCTCCAGGCCCCACAGCACCCCACCAGAATGTCCAGCTTGGCAGCGGGCCCTGTGCCGAGCCCTGGAGACTTCCTGGGCCCCCTTGGCTGCCAGGCTGGATCCCTGGCTGGTCTGGAGGTCTGTGGCTGCAGACCTGGTGGCCAGCTTGCAGCCACCTGGCTCCACCCCCTCTTCTGCTTTAGTGCCCGTGGGGGGAGGCTACTGTCCACCCTCCCTGTCCTCAAGAAACTTCTGACGCGTGATGGGTGACAGGGAAGGACGGCAGAGGGGGGAGGCCAGACAGCCCGAGCCGCAGCGCGGCCGCTCCTTCCCGGCAGAGGCGAGCGCAGGAGCAGGTGGAGGAGCTGAGTCATGGCTGGGCCTCCCCAGGCGTCCTAGCTGGCCGCCGGCTGGCTCCGCTACAATCCTGATGTTATCCCACGTCCTCTCCGTGAAAGCAGCTCCTGGGGGCAGGATCTGTGTGTGTGGCTCACAGAGCTCCAGGATGGAGTCACGGCCAGCCCCACGCGCTGAGACAGGGACGCCCACGGTCCTGCTGCCCACGGGGAGACAGACGCTGGGCGAGGAGGCCACCGGGCTCCCCTCAGTGTGCCACTGCCCTCGGATGCATGGCAGTCCCTCACGTCCTTCCCAGCGGCAGCTGCTGGGAGGTGGTAACAGCAGCTGCCACCAGGGCCAGCCACCCCTCCCTGTGCTCGGCTTGGCACCCAGACTCTCCGCAGACGCACTGTCGTTTCCATGACAACCAGGGAGGACGCCTCCACCCTCAGTCTCACACAGCAACACAGACCAAAGGCAGGAGGAAGCCGCTGGTCCTGGAGCAGGGCCCGGCCCCATGCCCACGGCCTATCCACTTGGGGTAGTGGGAGAAGGGCTCCGGGAGTTGGGGGGACCTGGTTCTCCCTCAGTCCCTTTAAGCCTGACAGGGCAGGGCAGGGCAGGGAGGAGGCCCTTCATTGACCTGTTCCTGCTGGAGCCCCCATGGCTGGGACAGGCCTCCTAGTGGGAGGGCAGCGTAGGACACTACTACGGCTCTTGATAATCGAAAGAGCACTGGCTGGAGAGCTCCAGGGCGAGTCTCACCTTTGGCACTCCGTGCCATGTTAGCCTCGGCTTCCACAAGTGTGTGGGGGCTCTGTGACACCCCCAGCTCTGTTGAGCTCAGAGGAGTGGCTGTAAGGGGCTCCTACACTTCCCAGGGAGAGGAAGCCAGGACGGGGCTACTTGCAACATCCCCCCACTTCTGTGGTGCTGGGGATTGGTCCCAGGGGCATCCTACCCCTGAGCTAAAACCTCCCTGATTTTACTTTTTATTTTGAAACAGGGTATCACTAATAAGCTGCTGAGGCTGACTTCAAACCTGTGATCCTCCTGTCTCAGCCTCCCAAGCACTGGGATTACAGATGTGCACCACCATGCTTGGTGCAACATTCCTGTTTTTTTGATTTTTTGGCACTGGGGATTGAACCCAGAGGCATTCTGCCTTCGAGCCACACCCCCAGCCCGATTTTATTTCTTATTTGGAAACAGGGTCTTTCTAGGTTGATGAGTCTCACTACTTGCTGAGGCTGTCCTTGAACCCGTGATCCTCCTGTCTCAGCCTCCTATGCCTGGGATTACAGGCATGCGCCACCACACCCCGTGCAACATTCCTGTTTTACAGATGCACAGACTTGGCCTCTCTGCCTGGCCCCTCACCCCTGCCCAGAGGAGAGCCGCAGAGAGCTCAAGTCACCCCACGGGCCTGTCATCTCCCTACTGCTCCTGGCCTCAGGGGGCTGGAAGTGTCTGAGGACAAAGCTGGATGCACAGGGTCACTTCCAGTCCAATCTGGTTAGCGCTCTCCTCTTCCTCCTCCCGCAAACCCAACCGCGGCCCTGACAGCCCCAAGAATTGGATTAATGAGGCCAAGGGCTGGGTGAGCCCGGCATGCGGGAGCAGCACAGGAAGGCCATGCCCGGAGCAGCAGGGTGAGCCGGGCTCGGGGAGGGCCGCTGCCCGTCACCCCGGGGTCCTGCCTGTGCTCAGGGTGGCCTGAGCACTATTCCCCACAGCTGCCAGGCTGGGGGAGCCTCACCCACTCATCAGCCTGGCCCTTGTGCCCCCTGCTGCTCCTGTGGTCCTGTGGGCACTGGGGGTGCCGAGGCGGAGGGCTCATGCCCCCATTCCAGTTCTGCCTCCCCCCACCAATCGCAGGCACACCACACTCCCAGCTCCACAGCCTCCCTTATTCTAACCCTACCCAGCCTCGGGCTTCCCAAGCAGAGGCCCTGGGTACCCCTGCTCTCAGGCCCCCTTGGACAGACCCCCACTGGGCTCAGTACCCAGCCCTCTTCCACCTGACCTCTTCTCCCTGGCTCGCTTCAGCTTTAGGACTCAGTAGCATGTGGGACGACCTGGAAGGGTCGGCGGCTGGTCCCTTAGCAAAACAGGACATGGCCCTAGAGGGTGGGGGGCCAGAGCGAGGTGGCAGAGGGCAGCCCAGCCTGAGCCTGCGCCAACCAGCAGGCCTGGCTCCGAGGTCTCCTATGGGAACTGCTCTGCCGCCGGGCCCGCTGCGGGCCGCCTCGGTTCTCCTTGAACTCCGCCTTACCCCAGTCTCGGGGCCTGGGGGCTGTGAGACAGCAGTTATCTTGGGCAATTGTGTAATGAGTCACAACAGAGATGCGGTCAACAAGCAGTACAGAGGCTGGCATCCAGCGTCTCTCACCCACCTGCTGGGACTGACCAGGCCTCACGAAGACACGGGCTCGGGACTGAGGTGCAAGTCTGGCCTCCCCAGCAGCCTCAGCCTCAGCCAGCTGTGGTGGCACACGCCTGTAATCCTAGTACCTGAGAGGCTGAAACTGGAGGAGCCCAAGTTCAAGGCCAGCCTCGGCAATTCAGTGAGACTGTCTCAAAATAATAAAGAAGAAGAGGCTGGGGGCCTAGCTCAGTGGGAGAGCATCCCTGGGTTCAATCCCCAGCACCACAAAGAAGCCTCAGTTGGCCTCCTAGCACTTCTCCTTGGAACACAAGTAGCCACTCCTACATAGTTCTCCTAGGTTTTCTCTCTCTCTCTCTCTCTCTCTCTCTTTTTTTTTTTTTTTGCAGTACTGGCGATTCAACCCAGGAGCATTCTACCTCCGAGCTACACCCCCAGTCCTATTTTTTATTCTTTATTTTGAAACAGGCTCCCACTAAGTTGCAGAGGGCCTCACTAAGTAGCTAAGGCTGGCCGTGAACCTGTGATCCTCTGTCTCAGCCTCCCAAGTACTGGGATTACAAGCGTGCACCACCACGTCCAGGTCTCTTTTTTTTTTGTACTAGAGATTGAACCCAGGGTTCATTCTACCTCTAAGCTACACCTGCAGCTCTTTTTTTAAATTTTCGGATCAGGGTCTTGCTAAATTGCTGAGGCTGTCCTCAAACCTGGGATCTCCCGTCTCAGCCTCCCCAGGACTGGGATTACAGGTGTGCACCACCAAGCCCAGCATTCCCAGAGTTCTTAAGCTCCTGCTGTATGCAGAGCATTCTCCTGCCTTGAAGAACAGACAGAAGCAAGGAATGGTCCTGGCCTCAGACTACTGAGTCCCCAGAGGAAGGACCCATGTGGGGCCAGCTGTCCAGCAAGGCGGAG
Organism: Glis glis; assembly: GCA_004027185.1. Taxonomy (NCBI): domain Eukaryota; kingdom Metazoa; phylum Chordata; class Mammalia; order Rodentia; family Gliridae; genus Glis; species Glis glis. The sequence goes on from PVJS01003360.1 coordinate 31,260, forward strand.
GAAGCAAACAGGAGGGGTGACTAGCACTTCACTGCAGAGGCCAGAGGGCAGGTGCGGCAGAGGGCCAACTGAAGATGGCACCAGCCCCCAGAGAAGCACCCAGGCTGTGGGCACAACCTATGGGGTGCAGGGTACAGACAGCCCAGCGCCAGGCAGTGGGCCCCAGCCCGAGACACTCAGGGAGGCCACCTATGCCAACACTGTTGTCCCTCCGCAGACCACTGCCCTGTGGAAGGCCTCTGGAAGCTTCCACCACTGGCTGAACCGTGCCACATGTCCCCAGCTCATCTCCTGCCTCAGCCACGTGGCCTCCTCGTGGCCTGGAGGCCGCGGCCCCACTGTGCTTCTGCACAGACTGTTCTTTCTCTGGGTTCACGTCGCTGGTCGGCTCACTGACTCCTGATTATGAAGTAGCCCCTAGTCATGATCCCAACCCCCTTTTCTTTTTGTACTGGGAATTGACCCCAGGGGCATTCTACCTCTGAGCTACACCTCCAGCCCTATTTTATAACAGGATCTCATTAAGTTGCTGAGGATCTCATTAAGTTGCTTCTGCTGGCCTTGAACATGTGATCCTCCTGTCTCAGCCTCCCAAGTACTGGGATTATGGGCCTGTGTCACTGCACCAGGCCTCAACCCTTTCTTTTCTTTTCTTTTTTTTTTTTTTGTGGTACTGGGGATTGAACCCAGAGGCATTCTACCTTCGAGTTATACTCCTAGCCCAATTTTATTTCTTATTTGGAAACAGGGTCTTGCTAGGTCGATGAGAGTCTCACTACTTGCTGAGGCTGTCCTCAAACCTGTGATCCTTCTGTTTCAGTCTCCCAAGTACTGGGATTACAGGCCTGCGCCACCAGCCCGGCTTCAACCCTTTCTTTTAATTCACTGTGCTGCTTTTAAATCATAGAGCTATCTGGGGACTGCTCACCCCAACTTGGGGCAAACGGCAGGCAGGGCCAGATGGCCCATGTTGTAGGCGTTCGGAGCTGTGTGGCAGCCGTGTGAGAGGAGGTGTGGGTGCCTGGCTGCCCCCTCTGTGCCTCCTGCACCGGGGTAGCTACCCCTGGGCTTGACTCCCAGGTGGCCAATCTGGCAGAAGAGACTGAAAAGGCGTTTGATAAGCAGGTGTTTTTCCTGCTGAAGATGATCAGGAGCTGTCTGACCCCGCAGCTGGGCGGGTGAAGCCTTGGGTTTTAGTTTCGTGATTTCGCATCCTCTGGCCAATCCCCTGGTGGTGTGTGTGCAGAGGCCCCGGGACCTGGCTGCTGCTCTCCCTCGGTGGCTTTCGCGTGCTTCTTGCTGGAGCGCTGCCGGCCCAGCTGCCAGGCTGCTGCCCTGCCCACCCCAGCTGCTGCCAGCACCTGCAGGCGGGGAGCCCGGAAGCCACAGGACCGCAGGGTTCAAGGGGAGATTAGTGAGCGGCACAGAAGGATTAGCAACCAGGGGCCCGGCTCATGAAGTTGGACACTCCTGGGTCTCGGTTTTCACAGGGCCCTCCCTCAACCTTCCTTCAGGGCCTCCACCTCCCCCCTCCCTCATCTGCCTCGCCCTGTCACCTCTCTTCTCCCAGTCCCTGTTCCCCACCTGGGCAGGCAGGGAGGAGGGACCTGCCCACTTTACAGTGCTCAGCCCTGTAGGCCTCCGGCGGTGACAGATGGGGCTCCTCTGGGGTGGGGGCTGGGGTGGGGGTGTTCCAACCGAGTCCAGAAGTCGGGGCCTCTGCTTACCTGTCGCTCCCACTCTGCTCAGTGACAAGTGTAACGCTCATAGTAACGCGCTGGCCCGGCCTGCCACTGCGGGCAGCAAGAGCTGTTTAAACAAGATAACAGGCTGCCGGTAAAGCCATAACTCAGGCTTTAATAGCCTGGAACACTCTTGTTCTCAATCTGCCAGAAATGGCGGAGAGCTACTTCCTGCCTCTTGCAGTGGTTCAGCCTTGGGCCACCTCCTGTTTGCCTGTACGGCATGGAGGGGGGCTGGGGTGACCCTAGGTGACAGCAAACCAGGCTGCCTCCCAACCCCGCCCAGTCCCTGGGCAGTGGAGGGCCTGGCTCCCAGCTCAGGAAGCCCTGGTTTTGCCACCTGGCCACCTGTCCTCAGTGCCCAGGTTTCTGCATCCATGTGGTGGGGAGGGGACCTGCTACCTGGGGGCTCAGCGGCCGTGCGCGCAGGGCACTGCATGTCCCGGGCCAGCCTCCATGCCGTGTGCGCCCACCTGTGGCCCTTCCTTTTCCATCTATTCTGTTGTCAACTGCCACTCACGCCCCTCTCCAGCTCTGAGCCCACAAGGTACCTTGGAAATGGCCCCAAGTCCTCAGGGGCTGGGTGAGGTGTTCAGGGGTTGGAGCCGTGCTTCTGGGCCAGCCTGAATATGGACAGTCTGGGTGGAAGTCAGTGGCCACACAACAACCCTGGGACTGTGCCAGGCTGAGGCCCTACCCATGCCAGGGCCCCGTGAACTGGCACCCGCTCATGTCCGGCCAGAATTTTGCCCACCTGAGAGGGGTTTCTAGGAGTCTGCGTACGGCCACTGGCCACCATGCCCTGTTGCGTCTGCATGTCGGCGGCACAAGCTCAGCCCCCCCCGCCATGTCACCGTTTTGCTTTTTGTGCCCATCAGATCTCAGAACCAGTGACTGGCAAGGTCTTAGAGCCCAGTGAGACTCTTCCCTTGTTGGCCAAAGTCCCTGGGGAGGCAGAATCCCAGGGTAGGTGTGACAGGGCGGCGGGTGTGATGCACCAAGGGATGCTTTAGGAACACCCGAAGACTCCCAGTGCTGGGACAGCGAATTCCCACAGGAAGCTGGGGGCATCTGCCCTGAAAGGCCTGGAGCTCCGGGGTCCCGCTCCTGTTTCCCGGCGGCACCGTGGAGGAAGCCCAGGCTGCGGGCCACACCCGCGCTCGTGTGCTCTTCCCAAGTCCCACTCGGCCTCCGCTTCAGCTGAGGCGAGAACTGGCTCCTATCTGCTTCTGTGTTACATCTTGCTGGTTTGCTCTAAGTCCCCCGCTGTCAGTCACTGACAGGAAATTAACAGACAGCAGGACGCAGGTGCCTGGTAGACTGGAGGCTGTCAACACACACACAGGCTTGTGCAAGGAAACCATGCTGCACGGAGCCCCTCCGATCTCGGCTCCAGAGGACCCCCGGGACCCGCCGCCCAGCCCCCTGCCTGGCACTGCTCAGCGAGGCGCACACTCCTGGCTGCTGGAGCTGCAGCCCCGCTCACACCTGTAGGCACCAAGGCGTGTGAGAACAGCCGCCGCAGGCCTGGCCCCGATCCTGGGAGGGGTGTGAGAAGCTGAGGGTAAGCAGAGATCCCTGCGCAGAAGCTGTGCTCGTGGCCTCAAAGATAGATTTCAGCGACGCTCAGCCTTTATTAAGAGAAAGAGCATTGGGTCGTTACTGGCCTGACCCGGCATCTCCGTCTGCAGGAGGGGGAGGGCTGGAGTGAGCTCAGGCTCTGGCTACCATCTGGCCCAAGTGGCGGAGTCTCCCCCGAGAGGGATGCATGAGTGTGTGTTTGCGCAGCCACACGATCCAGGGTGACTTATGCCCTGGCTCCTAGGCACCGTCACAACGGGGATGTCTGCTCCTGGTTCCAGCAACCATCACCCCAAGTGTCCAGGTGGAAGTTGTATCATGCCCGGAAGGCAGCAGCTGCCCAGCTGTGAGGGCCAGGGGGCTGGCGGGATGGCCGAGGCAGGCCTCGAGCTGCAGAAGGGCCCCTCTGGAGCTGTCAAAGGTGCCTGCCCTGGGTGGCTGCTCTAGGACAAAAACTGACCTCTGCATGCCTGGCCGATGACCTGGTCATCAGCTGTGCAGAGTAGCTGGGAGGCCACACAGGGAGGCTGCGGAGCGGTATGGCCACTTCCAAGCCCTTGCAGCAGCAGGGACATCACGCCTGGGGTGTCCCCAGACTGCGGACTCTGATGACATTCTGAGATGCATCTTTTGGACAGTGACCACGGCTTGGACTCAAGACCGTCCCCAAGGCGGCTGTGTTCCTCCTGTCAGCCACCACCGCCAGGGACATAAAACCCACATGGCAGGTTGTGAGTAGCAATTAAAAAAAAAAAAACCAGATGAGAAAGCAGACTGCCCCGTGCAGCGTGATCACCGTCGTGCACATGCCCCTCGCTTTCGTGGTCCTTGGCAGCTGACAGCAGTCACTCTGGCCAGCGCCGTCCGAGCCCGTCGGGGATGCCCGTGCTTGTCCTCTGTCCTGTTGCAGGCAGGTCCCCGCGCTCCTCACTGGGAGGACGTTCTAGACCCTGAGGCGGTGCAGCCAGGCCTCACTGCCGCCTGAGTGGGTCCCCAGACTCCTCACCTCGACTCCATTCCTATCCTCGCTTGCAACCCCCAATGGCTGTGTGAGCCCATCCTCCCACGGCAGGAAAGGGACAGCTCGGGGTGCCCCCCAGGCTCAGGTGCCACAGTCCAGGCACAAGGACCACCGTGAGCCAAGACCAGGGCTGGTTCTGTGAGAGGTCTGGCGTGGCTGGAGCACAGGTGGCCGGGGAAGAGCCCTAGGAGGGCCTAGACAGCAGACAGCAGGGGCTGCCTGTGACAGCATGGAGCGACGTGCAAGGGAGGGGTGAGCTGGAGATAGGCTTGTCAGGCCCCAGCCTTGGTCCTGCTGAGCCCAGGCTGGGTCACACACAGCGTCTCCTGCAGCCCGAGTGGCAGGCACTGTCAGGTGAGACGCTCGAGGGCGGGTCTCACGAGGAGCAGGAGCCCTCCAGTTCCCATGGGCTGCTCGCTGCCTTCAATGGGCCCCAGGCCGCTTTGGCCACGGGGCCGGGATGTCCCTGCGAGGAACTCACTTTGTGCCAGACCCAGCGGTGCCCCAGCTTCCTTGCTCTGAGACCCCCAGGCCAGCCTCCCTGGGCAGACAGCTAGACTCCAAAAGCCCAGCCTGCTGGGTCTGGGCGTCAGAGGACAGTGTGACAGGCCCCGCCCTGGGTGTGGGCCCAGAAGCTGCCTGTTCCCCATTCCCCGGGGGTCTCTGGCCTGGGAAGCCCGGTGGGAGGGGCCACCCCTCTGGGGACCAGGCTCGGTTTGGGCCACCCGTGCCTTCGCCTGCTCTGTAGAGGACTGGCCTGTGTGCCTCGTGCCGTGTGTGAGCTCAGTCTACTCGCTTGCCGTGGGTGGGGCTCGTGGCGGGCTCTTGTGAGGGAACATTAAGTGGCAGGTGGGCTTGACAGCAGGTGGCACCATGTTCCCACGAGGCCTCTGACAGTTCCCAGTCCTCCCAGCTCCTGCCTCACAGTGGAGGCAGCACTGAGACTGAGTCTCAGTGCTGAGGCTGAGCGCGGGTCTGACGTGGTACCACGCCTTCTCGCCTCCTGTGGTCCCATCCTGGGGCAGAAGAGGCTCAAGCGAGGCAGGAGACGTGCCTGGGCTCACGTGGCGCAGTCAGTTCACTTCTTCTGTCCCGCTGCTGGGGGTGGGAAGTCACCTTGGTTGGAGTTTCCGGAGTATCCTCTTTCAAACTGGTGTCCCGGAGCCCTGGGACCCAAGAGCCAGAGCTCGCGGCTCCTGGGGTACACTGAGCAGGTCACAGGCTTTCCAGCTGTCAGATCTCACCCGTCGCTGTCTGAGGGAGGCTTGTGAGGAAGGGCCCCGCCTGCGGTCATTCTCTGGCTGGGCCCAAAGGCTCCAGGTCTCCTGGGTCAGGGAGCCGCTGGGCTTCTCCCAGGGGGCCGCAGGCCAGGCAGAGGTGTGCGGGCTGCGGCCTGGGCTGGCCTGAGCCTCAGGACTTGAGGCCCCAGGACGGATGACTTTCTTATTAATGAGATTAGGGAACGCACAGGAGCTGAGGAGGGGCTGGCCATGGGGCGTGATGGAGACAGGATTAGGACGAGCTCCAGCCCGGGCTCCCGGCCAGCCTGAACTTGTCCCCCTGTCTAGTTTGGAGCCGCACATAGGGAGAAGGGGCACTTTTCCTCCATCCTGGCCATCACGGGGTGTCTCCCTCAGGGCCCTTCTCCCAGCTTATTGCCATTCTAATCCCTCCAGGAACTAGATGGCAGGAGCCTTGGGGCCTGGGGTCACAGATGGGTGCACAGGGCCCTACGCCGTCAGCACAGAAGCCCTTCTGCTCCACAGGGTGGACCTAGGTGTCTTGCCCCCGTGTCTACCCACTCTCCAGTTGTTCAGGGTCAGTCATGGATCCCCCCAGGTGGCAGACTCCCCAATACCTGCCCTGGTGACCAGGAGGTGTCACCAGGGCAGCGAGGCCGCCGGCGCTCTCAGCCCCACCCTGGAGTCTGTTCTTGATGAGTGGAAAAATTGTTTTCCAGTTCTTGGATTATACAAATCCCTGAAAACAATAATAATCTGTGTCCTAAACCCCAGCGCGGTTCTGCTGTGTGCATAATGAGCAGGGCTAATGCTCTCAGGAAATTAATTACCACTGGCCCGGGCAGGCTGAGTGGGTGCGGGGTGGGAGGAGAGGGGCACCAGGTGAGCGAGAAGTGCACAGGCCGGGAGTGAGACCCAGGCCAACCCGGCTCCTCCATCACAGCGTGTTCCCGCAGCGCCACCCACCCCAGGCTGTGTCAGGGGCTGGATGCAGCACCTGGGACCTCGCCCTGCCTGGTCCTTGTCCCAATGCAGGCTGTCTGGTGTCCCAGCATAGTACCATACCCTCTACTGCTGTGAAGGTCCTGCCTTAGCTGGCTGCGCTAACAGCACCCCACAGTCCTCAAAGTGGATTCTGTGGGGTCCAGATCAGATTAGCATGCCTGTCACTGTCCCAGGTCCTGCTCCCGATGTCTGGGTCCCCCTCTCCCCTGCGAGTTGGGCTCTGGGGCCGAGGAGGCCCTCCCGGCTTCTCCAGCCCTGGACAGCGGCTTCACAGGCTGCCTCATTGCAGCCAGGGGCCCTTCCTGGCCACTCAGGTCCTCCAGGGGCTGCTGGATGTTGTCCCTAGCTGACCTTGGGGAGGGCAGACATAGCCCTCTATCTGTCCCTTGACTGTGCATGGGACCTGCACATGCAAGGTGGAGCTGCTTCCTGAAAGTCACAGGGCCTGTTCTCTCTCAGGTAGAGAAGGACACAGGAGAGTCCCCAGCCTGAGCGGTTGGTCTCACTTTAGCTGATGACTGAGAGAAAGCAGAACTCTGGGCTCTGAGGCTGCTTCTCTGTGCAGTAGGGTTCTCTTAAACCTGCCCAGCCGGATGCAGTGGCACATGCCTATAATCCCAGTACTCGGGAGGCCAAGACAGGAGGATCACAGGTTCGAGGCCAGCCTGGGCAATTTAGCAAGACCCTTAGCAACTTAGCAAGACCCTGTTTCAAAATAAACAATAAAAAGAGCTGGGGGTGTAGGTCAGAGGAATAAGGCCCCTGGGTTCGATCCCTAGTACCAAATCAAACAAACAACTGGCTTGGGGGAGTGGGACCGATCCGTAGCGTCTGCCAATCTCTGTGGTGTAATTACTGCCACTTGGCTAATCTGACGTTACCAGTATGATGTCAGGCAGTTCACAAGCTTCCTGGAGATTGAAAAATTGGCTCTCAGGAGCTGGTGTAAGGCATCTCCAACCCCCGCTGCATGGCATGGAGAGGGAAGTTCCGCTGCTGCTCGGCCCTGACTGACCCCGTCTGCGCCCCGCTCTGCAGGAGGAGGTAGCACCAAGAGCGCCGCTCACTCTCCTGCCTTGCAGTGCATCAGCGCTAGCGCAAAAGACTGACCCGACCAGACATGAGGGGCACCTCCCCCGAGCCCAAGCTGGCTGATGTCCTAGCTCAGCAGGGTCACTGGTGTGAGACTCAAGGGTCACTGTGGGCATTGCTATGTAGATTCTGTAGGCGTGTGGCAGTCATCATGGTGGGAAAGACGGGGTGATGGGGCTGGCATCCCGGCTGCTGCCAGGCTGTGCCCGGTGACAGCCCATGTTGGTGGGTGTGGTGGGTACCGAGCGTGTGGCCCCAGCTTCATCTCTCCTTTGGCCACTGAGGACGTAACCAAGGGCAAAGAGCTACTGCACAAAGGAACGGCCCTGCCCTTGGAAGCTCCCAGTGTAATGGGGAAGGAGGGATGGAGGGTCTCCGTGGCTGTATGTCCCCCTGGGAGCAGAGAGAAGGCGGGCCCAGTTCGGTGATCTGGAAAGCTCATTGGCAAGCACCAAGGGCCTTGTGCCAGGATATGCCCCCTTCTCCAATGGCCCCCCACGCCTGCCTATCATGGGCTGCAGCCAATAGCCGGTGGGGACTTCCACAAAGCCCAGGGTCCCGGGCAAGCAGGCACCACTACTCACTGGGCCCAGAGCCTCCCACCCCCAGGTGGGCTGCAGATGGCTGTGGCCCTAGTCAGGATGAAGGCCGGGCAGCGGAGCCGGGTGCCTAGGTGGGGAAGCCTGCACAGGGTGGTGGCGGGGGCTGGTCACAAGTGCTAGCAGCATGTCTGGGCCATAGTGGTCCGGCTGTGTGTGCATACCTGGTGAGGGGGACGCAGCCTGGGGAGGTGGTGGGCGAACTGAGCCCTGTTCCCTACTTTGCACCACCCGTGGTCTCACCCCTCCGCCTCCCTCCTCTGTGGGGTCTTTCAGAGCTGTGCCACCTCTAGGGCTGTCCAGTCCTTGGGAACCCAAACCTCTCTGCCCTAGGAGGCCCAGGTTTCCAATGTCCCAGGGTGATGACGATTCGTGGACCTCAGGGACAAACTGCATGTGACCTCGCACACGGTGAGATCAGAGGTGGCTGGAGACCAGTGCTCAGAGGGAGAAGGGTCGTGGGCTCCCAGCGGTGGGCAGGTGGCATGCCGCTGTGGTACGAGTCTCAGCACAGAGACCCTGGAGCTATGCCTGGGGTCAAGAACAGGAGGCAGAGTGGGGACACGCTGTGCCAGGGCTCCCTGTGGTCCTGCCACTGACTGGTGGTGGGGTGTGTATACCAGATACCCACTCATGCCTCACTAGCCCTGCTGTGTAGGTCCTCCGTCCTCCCTCAGGCGAGGCAGGCCACACAGTGACCCCCATTCTACACCCCCAAGGCCCTGTGCGGGCGACCCTGCACCCACAGGATGTGGGGCTATAGGTAGGTTAGGGATCTTGGGAATCCCCAGGGGGCAGTGCTGGGCCCTCCCTGAGAGCCAGAGACTCAGCCCCGGGTCATGGGATGAAATCTCTGAGCCTCAGTTCCTCACTGTAAAGCTGGCTGGTTAGGGGTGCTAAGGGACCCCTAAGCACCTTCCAATTCCAAGTCTGTGTGTGCTGGGGAGGGGCGCTGTCCACACCTGGCTGCTTCCCACATGTGATCCCACCCTCTGACACCCACAAGCGAGGGAGGGTCTTGCTGCGAGCGCCTTGCGTCTCCCTCACTGCCTCAGTCATGACACCGCTGTGTAAATGCCAAGTTTTAAAGCACAGCTCCAGGCCGGGTGTGGTGGCGCACGCTTGTAATCCCAGTACTTGGGAGGCCGAGACAGGAGGATCACAGGTTCACTGCCAACCTCAGCTACTTAGTGAGGCCCTGCAAAACTTAGTGAGAACCTGTTTCAAAATAAAGAATAAAAAATAGGGCCGGGGGTGTAGCTCGGAGGTAGAATGCCCCTGGGTTCAATCCCCAGTACCGCAAAAAAAAAAAAAAAAAAGCACAGCTCCCCTCGTGGGCTAATGGCTGACGACAGCACTTGGGTGGTGAGCGCATGCGGCATCGCAGAACGGCCCCCGGCCCCGCAGCCCCTCCTCAGGGGCACGCGCCTCCATCAGGGCAGCACCCATGGCCGCTGCCTGGGGTCCTGGGACCACTGCTCTTCCCGGGCCCCTGCTGAGCACCGGCTGGGTGGGCGGGTAGCCGCCCCTCGTCAGGTGTGCTGGCGCTGCTGACCTGCCACGTGGGGAGGGGCTGCTCGGGGCCCCAGGACAAGGGGCCATTGCCCAGGGCTGGGCAGAGGCCACCTGTCTGCAATCTGGCTGCTGTAGCACCAACTACCATAGAACTTGCCACCAACCCACCTTCCCAGAAAGGTCACGAATGTCCTTGTATCCTGCCGTCCCCTCCACGTGTGCTGGCCAGCTGTCCCCTGGATAGAGGCAGGGGCCCCAGGCCTCCCAGGGTGAGCCTTGTTGGGGCCCACGTGGCTACCACTGGTCCCAGATGACAGCAAGGCGGGAAACACCCTGAGCACTGGGCCTGCTGGCTCTGGAGGAGGGGCAGGGGTCCCTGGCAGCATGAAGGTTTGTGGAAATCAGGCAGTGGCCGTGCGGGCTCCTGCTGCTGCTGATAGAATAGGGCTGTTCCCGCCCAGCCCCCGGCAGAGCCTCGCCGCACAGCAAGCACAGACAGGGCAGCCGGGGCTGGGAAGGCTGACGGCGAGCTCCCGGTGGGGTTCCGCATGAGAACATTCGACGCTTTACAACCAGGCCTTTTAATCCGTCCCTTCTGAAGGATCCATCTGCCATTACAAGGCCAGCAGACTCCATCAGATGACCCGCGGGGAGAGAGGGCGGGTGGCCGGCACCTGCCTCCCCGCTTCCCCTAGTTGCCAGCGAGCATGCCCGACGTCTGTCCATCTGTCTGAGGTGCCATGGAAGGTGACACAAGTGAGGACACACTCCCGCTGGCCACAGCCGTGGCCATCCCTCCACTTGTCCTCCTCCACAGTCACAGTGGAGGTCACACACTCCCAAGGTCACAGAGTGACCCGCCTCTGTCAACTGACCCTTATGCAAATGCACTAAGAGGAGGGCAGAGCCCCTGCCCCTGTCCTCGGCCTCTGGGGGTTGTCGTCATGTGGGAGGAGCCAAGGGGCGGAGAGCTGGCCGTGCCACCTGCTCTTGTGCCTCAGTGCTGCGGCCCCACAGGCTGTCAGGGGACAGTGCCCGAGAGAAATCTCCACACCTTCCCTGGGCTGGGTTTGGCTCTGGTGCCATCTGGGGGAGTCCCAAGTGGGGCACTGAAGGCCCATCAGCTTTGGAGCCCCAAGTACCCGCCAGGACTGCAGGGGGCACAGAGCTCCACGCACTCCGAGCACCTAGTATGTCTTCCTGGAGACCAGGGGGGCATCGTGGCCAAGGGTGGGCATGGCTCCCTGTATGTGCTGTGGCCGTGGTCCACAGATGCCCCCGAACCACCTCCCCTTACCCCCAGGGCGCTGCTGCCCTGTGTCTCTGCAGCCTCACACCCAGAAGCCCAGAGACGCTGACGCTCTCCTTGGCAACCTGCTGACGCAGAAGCCAGCAGGCGGGCTGGGGGGGCTGCGGCTCCTTCGCCAGGCATTGGGGGCGGGGGGCACCACCAGCCTCCGTCAGAGGGAAGACGAGGCCTCGTTGCTGAGCAGGGAAGGAGCGCTCCGGGGGAGCCGTGGCCGGGGCCTTGGCACTGGGCCCCGAGGTTCGCTCAGCTTTTGCAAAAATTAGCGTGGCCTGTTCTTGGCTGACTCGCCCCTGCCGGGGCCAGGAGGACGGCTCAGGGCATTCCAGGAGAAGGCGACGGCACGGGCCCTGGCCGGGCTGGAGGGCGAGTCGAGGGAGGCGGGCAGTCCTCGCTGCTGGCACCGCCGGGGCGGCAGGAGCCGCGGGAGGGTATTGTCTTTCCTCGGAGGCCTGTTTGTTTCCCATCCCCAGATATGACCGGTGGAGCATGAAAGGTCAGAACCATTTGGAATCCCGTGAATTTCCAGCCTCGCTTGGGTTTCTCATCAAGAATTTCCTTTTCTGGTGAACAATCACTTCCCCAGGCCTGCGAGGCCAGGGTAGTGGTGGTGGGGGTGCAGGCCCAGCTGCCAGCCCCTTCCTTTAGAATCCCCTTAAGGCCCAGAGCCTGGTTCTTCCAGGAGGCAGCACAGGCCTTAGAGATCCCGCGGGGGCGGGGCTGGCAGGAGGCCCCACAGGGACACACCCAGCCCTCCCAGGACCCGTCCCCAGGAGGCTGCTGGCCCGCGAGCAGCAACCCGCCCCACGAGGAAGGACTCAATGGAGGAGTGTGCAGGCGCGGGCTGGGCTCAAGGAAGCCTCCCAAGGGGGTGTCACGTGGGATGAGCCCTGAGGGGCGGGGACGGGGCAGGGAACAGGACGGCCATGAGCTTAAGGCTGGACAGAGCAGCACTACGAGAGCTAAGCAAGCTGCCGATGCCACAGCAGAGAGGTGAGAGGCCCAGGGCGGTGGGCACGGGCCAGGCGGAGCCGGAAGGGCTTGGGGCAGGCAGCGGCCTCTCTTGAGGACACCCAGGCCTCCTCTTCGTCGATGGAGGTGACAATCAAAGCTTTCCATGAAACTCGGGGCCCAGGCACCCCGCCTCCCAGGTCGGGGCGCACCTGTGGGCACATCCAAAGGACAGGTCTGGGGGCCAGGCCAGCGCCGAGGGATTCGCCACGCCCACCTGTGGATGATGGACAGGGCAGTCCCCAGAGCCCGGCCGCGAGGCCTCCGGGCACTTTCTTGTCAGCTCCAGGGCCCAGCAGAAGAAGAAAGAAGCCCAGAGAGCCCACAGCCTGAGCCATGCTGCTGTCCCCGGCCATGCCGCTGTCCCCGGCCATGCCGCTGTCCCCGGCCATGCCGCTGTCCCCGGCCATGCCGCTGTCCCCGGCCCAGCCCAGGCGCTTCTCGTTGCCTCGCAGCCTGGCCAACCCCAAGGCCTTTGCCTGCAGCAATGTCACAAAGGGAGCCTGACCTCTGCCCAGAACACGCACGGTGCTGAAGTGGGGGCAGCCAGAGGAGTAAGAGGGGCCGGAACCCCAGAGACCCTCACTCACAGGAGGACCGGGAGTAGGGTGGACCCCAGCTGGCACCGGGCCCGCCAGCCTCCTGAGGTCTCGGCATCTGTGGATCATTACCCCACCCCTGGGGCCGCCATCAACGCCTGCGCATGGTTCTGGGGATGCCCCCAGAGGCACGAAGAGGAGGGGAGGCGAGCCCAGCCTCCTGCTCCATGGCCACCCGATAAAGGGGCCGCAGACCCTCTCTCTGCCCAGAACAACACTCAGGCTTCCAGCGCTGGGGCCATAGCCTGACGCCTTCCAGAATCCCTTGGGGACCACAGGCCCAAGATTAGAACCCTCCGATGAACCCCAAATGAAGCTGCTACCAGCCCTAACAGGACCAGATAAAAGAAGGAGCCGCAACTGACCCCGGAGGCCAGTCAGTGCTGCATAGCGGGGAGGCCGGACCACCCAGCATGGTGGGGGCTCCAAGTCCACAGGGTCTTCACCAGCACTGCCACCCTCCCCTGAGCTCCGGGGCACCCACGGCTCCAATCACAGCTCCTCAAGGGACTCCATTTGTCCCCACTCACCCACCCCCAGGGGCAAAGGCATTTCTTGATTTTGGCGGAGAGGGGCACAGGGACTTGAACCTAGGGTCCCCCGCATGCTAGGCAGGCACTGGCCACTGGACCACATCCTCAGAAGCTTTTCTCTGAAGGGCACGTTCTGGCTCTTTGCTTAGTGCTCCACCTGGCACAACACCTCTGTGGAGTAGGATGGCCCAGGGGCAGGTGCCCTGGCCATGCCCATCCCTGCCACACCCCTCCTGGCGCCTGGGAGACTGCAGCTGCCTCCTACATTGGGCCCTCTGCCTCAGTTGGACCCGCGTGTGCCACCTGTCGTCTCCTGGCCAGGGGCCGCCTTCCCACCCTCTCTTGTCCTGTGGCTTCAGGCACCGGCATGATCTGTCTACTGCACAGAAGCGGGGTGACCTGGGAACCTGGGCCCCAGGGCCAGCAAGAACCATGAGGGCCGTGCCATCTGTAGCCGGGGGGAGTGGCAATTGCTGATGGGGGTAGGTCCTGCCCGGTGAGCCACCTTCCACGGAGCCCAGGGGTGTGGCCTCACCTGGAGGGTGCCAGAGCACAGTCACTGAGGTCAGAGCAAGGCCCCCGAGACCAGGCAGGCAGCCACGAAGAGCTGGTCTTACCAGGCACCTGCAAGGGTGACCCTGAGGGCCTGTGGGGCCCACGACACCCGTGCTACACACTGCACTCGCTGAACACAGATGGAGGGCCATACCCGCCCCACCTCACCAGAGCCGCCGCGTGGCTGGACCAGGCGTGGTCCCAGGCCCCGACGGCAGCCTCTCCCGGGACAGCAAGAGCAAGCAGAAGCCTGGGCCCCACTCACCGTCTGGTTGTCCTCGTAGAGCTTCAGGTCGTAGCCGCTCAGCTCCACGCAGAAGATGATGGCTGTCACGCCCTCGAAACAGTGGATCCACTTTTTGCGCTCCGACCTCTGCCCGCCCACATCCACCATCTTGAAGGTGAGCTCCTTGAAGGTGAACTTGTTCTCCACGATGCCCGTGGTCATGTCCCGGGAGCGCAGGATGTCCTCGACGGTGGGGATGTAGTCGGGCGCGGCGATGCGCTCCAGGTCGTTCAGGTAGTAGGCCGCGTTGTCCTCCAGGTGGTACTCGCTGGAGCGGCCAAAGCAGGCCTGAGCCCCGGGGTCGGCCCACAGCCGCCGCATGACGCCCAGCAGCTCGGGTGTGATCTCGCCCTTGCTCTCAGCCGGGCCGGTCAGCGCGAACAGCTGCACGGCGTCGTAGGCGCGGTCAGGGTTGTGGAAGTCGATCTTGAGGGCGGCCAGGGCCCGGATGATGCGGGTCAGCGAGTCGATGGCGTTGTAGATGATGAGCGGCTTGTACTCCTTGCAGGCCTCCAGGTTGAAGCCACCGCTGTGGATGATCTTCATCTGCTTGACGATGGTGCTCTTGCCCGAGTTGCTGGTGCCCAGCAGGAGCAGCTTGATCTCGCGGCGCTGCCGCTGGCTCTCAGAGCGCAGGTGGCGGTCGATTCTCCGGGACCGCCGCGCCGCCTCTTTCTCCTCTGAGCTTTGCCGACATCCCATGGTCCGGCAGCAGCAGGCCCAGATGTGGAGCACGGGGTGGGCGTCTCTCCCTCTCACCACTGAGTGGGGATGGCCGCAGCGAGGGATGCTGAGACACGGGGCCCAGGGCACCCGCCCAGCAGACCAGGGCCAGCTGTGCCAGGAGCGCTCAGTGCCGGCTGGGGGGCTGGGCCGTGCCACGCTGCAGCCCCTGCCCGGGCGCTGCTTCTCCAGCCGGCATGGTGCTCCTTGGGGCCGGCCGCGCCCTCCCCTCTAGCGACACTCCACCTCCCTTCTCAGCAGCGCGGCCTGATTCGCTGTAGTCATTCCCTGCCCGGGGCCACGGTGGGAAGCCGTCCGCCTAGGCTGCTGCCGTCTGGTCTCCGGTTGCTGTGGCGATGCTGCTCGGCACGGCTGGAGGGCCCTGCGCTCTCTGTGGCCCCCCTGCCTCGGACTGCTCCAGCTCCCGGCAGCGCATCCGGCCCTTCACCTGCCAAACAGACAACAGCATGAGCTGCCCGCCGGATCTCCTCCCTTCAGACTGGACAGGGAAAGAGAGCAGCTGACCAGGCCTCAGGAAACGCAGGAACGTCCAGCCCGCTCCTCTGAAGCGCTCTGCCCAAACCACAGCGAGATACGCAGGGCTCCCGCTGCCCCCCCCCCCGCCCTCCCGCCGTCCTGTTCGCCCGAAGTCAGGTGCATGAGAGAGGACTCACCTCCGCCGCCAGCCCCGCCCACGGCACCTGCTGGCCTAGGCTCCCTGCGCCGTGTCCAGCTAGGATTCAATACTGTCACCCCACCATGATGTTTCCCTGGGCTAACCCAGGGTGACCTCCACTGCTCTCAGGGTGTCAGTCTCGTGCCAGGTACCCCTGGCCTCTTACCAGCTGTGTGGCCTCAGGCGCTGCTACAGGTCTCTGAGCTGGTCCCTTGGCAATCACAGGTACCTGAGGAGTAAGGCATCCAGCATGGAGCCTGGCACTCTGCCAAAGCCAGCCCGTAGCAGTCACTACCCGCTGTCCCTGTCCCAGAGCACCATCTCCCTCGCACCCTGCCTCCTTCCCGGGTTCCACCCTGCAAATGTGTGGCCGCACGCCCCCGTGTGCTGAGGCCGCCTCCTCCAACCCGGGGTTCTGGGTGAGCAGGGCCCCTCCTGGCCTTGCGTACCCCATGAGTGGAGCAGTGCCCAGAGCACAGGTGCAGGGGGAGAAGGAGAAAGGGGAGAAGACGCGGTTGAGGAAGTTCCCACTTCTCTGCATTCCCACCCGCCAGGTGGCCATAGCGGAGGAGCGCCAGGGAGCACCTCAGCAGCAGCTCTGGACGGGTCACTCGGCCCACTGATCCCGGAGGCTGA
Organism: Glis glis; assembly: GCA_004027185.1. Lineage (NCBI taxonomy): Eukaryota > Metazoa > Chordata > Mammalia > Rodentia > Gliridae > Glis > Glis glis. The sequence continues at coordinate 47,381 of PVJS01003360.1, forward strand.
ACTCACGCCCGCGAATGGGCGCCTTGCGAAGTGTCTGGTGTGGGCTCCCAGGGCTGGGATCCCCTGCGTCCGGACGAGACACCAGTGACAGGTGTGCTCAGGGGCTCACGCTTGCACGCACTGTGGGAGCCGAGGGCGGGGCTCAGCCCTCGCAGTTCCGGGTTGCAGAGTCCCAGGGAGGTTTTGCCATTTTACCGTCTCCTATATTTCCTTTAATGAACTCGAGAGGAAAAGGGGTTGTAAACAACTGTCATGACGTCGCCAAGGCCCTGTCTCTCACCACGCCAGGGGCTTGCCTCTGCACCATGGACTCTCAGCCCACGGAGGTCAAGGAGCCCTGTGACTGTCCCCGTGCTGCCCCCCCCCCAGCCCCGGGTGGAAAGGTGTGCAGCCCTCAGCCTGCTCCTGGAGCAGCTGCCGGAGGGGGGAGCGGGAGCACTGGGCCTCCCTGTCCTCACAGCAGGATGGCTGACACCCTCCCTCCCTCCTTCGCTTCCTCCATCACCATTTGTTTTTGAATTCAGTGACGAATCTCCACCAGCTAGTCAGTAATAGGGGTGAAGATCACCCAGAAAACAGACTCCCCCGAAAATGAGCCTCCCAAGCCAGGCGTGGTGGCCCACACTTATCATCCCAGTACTTGGGAGACTGAGACAGGAGGATCGCGGGTTCCAGGCTGCCCTTGGCAACTTAGTGAGGCCCTCCACAACTTACCAAGACTCTGTTTCAAAATAAGAAATAAAAAGGGCTGGGGGTGTAGCTCAGAGATATAACACCCCTAGGCTCAATCCCCAGTGCCCCCCCAAAAGAAAAACACCAAATAAGCCTCCCCAGGTGTTGGCTGCCACCTGTGAAAACCAGGCCCCAGGCTGCCCTGGGACACCTGCAGTGACCCCCTCTTGGGACATAGTCTAGTCCCAGCAGGCGGCAAGGGAACCCCACAACTGGGGTTGGGTGGGCTGCTCCTCAACAGTCTAGGAGACTGGCCATTTCCTAGCAGCGCATGGATGCCCCAGGCCCCGTGCAGGCCAGGCTCGGCCAGGCTGCCCACTGCGGCCCGCGCCCTCCCCAGCTCTCCTCCGGCCACGCCCGTGCGCAGCACTCGTCACCTGGCTTCAGGTCAGCTCCCCGCTCCCCCATCCGGTGGGGTGCCTCCTCCCCTTTCCTGCTGCTGCCCTCCCTCTCCAGGGTCCCCGCCCCCACCACTGGCATTTTCTTACAAGTGTGGCGGCCACGTGGTGGGGAGGGCGGTGTGCCCTTGCTGACCCCGTGGGCAGAGGGCTGCTCTGGGTGGTCTCTAGCTCTGTGAGCTGGGCACCTGCAGGCCTGGCACCCACCTGCCCCCCAGCTCTCTGTGGCCCATGTGCTCCGTCATGCCCTGCTGTGGCCCCCAGCCTGGCACCAGGACTCCAGGACAGTGAGTGGTACCCACCCGCCTTTGGTCCCAGTGGCGCGAGAGAAGCACACGCTCCGCCACCCCACAGCTGAGGGCTGAGGACAGAGGGCCGGCCGCTGGGACGGGGACTGCCGCGGTCTGGATGCCCCAGCCAAGGGCTGGCCGCTTGCTCCTTGGCAGGCACAGGTGCCCATACCGGAGGGTGGTGACCTTTTGGATCACCAGAGCCCAACAAGCTGAAGGCCCCTCCCAGAATTCTCCCTGCAGCTCTGTGGGCTCAGCCACATTTGGGGGGCGTGAGGGCTCAAAGCAGCGGGAAAGACGGGATGGGGCTGTGCACAGACGCGGAGAGCCTGTGGGCAGGAGTCTTGCCACCATTCTAATAGGACCTAGGGATAGTCCTACCACTCTGAGGCTTCTTTGATTTGACACAAGGTTCCTACCAGTCAGCTCTCTGAGTGTAACCCTGGCTCTACTGGACCATCAAGGGACTCCTCAAATCCCAGAATGGACACGGGTGACCACTGGTCCAGAGGCCTAGGCAAAGGGTTGGGGGATCACATTGTTTCCTGGCCCAGAAACTGCCCATGGGTCCCCAGGGTGACACCCAAGGCTCCCACCACAGTGCTGCTGGGCACGGGGGAGAGAAAGTGCACTGGGCAGAGGAGGTGTTGTGCAAAGGCCCTGTTGTGTGTGTGTGTGTGTGTGTGTGTGTGTGTGTGTGCCAGGGATGGGAGAGGTTCACCATGGTGAACCTCTGGGCGTGCACATTCAGGTCTATGCCAATGTCTACATGTGGCTGCACGTGTGCGGCCCCGACCCGATGTATCTGCGTGGCTGCTTGTGTTCTGGGCAGGTGCGCCCCTCAGTGCAGCTCTGGTGTCCCGTGAGCAGAGTGGCCACAGAGGAGGGACTGGCCAGGGTGCAGTGGAGGAAGGGGCCGGGGGTGAGTCAGGGGCTCTCTGTTATCTTGTTATGAGCTGTGGCTTTGAGACTGGCCTTCCAGGGACTGGCCAGCGGGCTGGGAGGAAGTGGTGGCTGGCAGGGGGCTGTCAGCTGTCCCTGCAGTATGGGACCCTGTTCTGCTGTGGCAGGGGCTCAGGACAGATGTGTGTGTAGTAACCATACCAGCCAGCCCCACTCCCACCCTGCAGCAGACAGCAGAGCTGGAGACGCACAGAGCAGGATGGCTCCGCCTTCGCCCCGCGCTCCAAAGAAATGAGCTCTCCTCGTTTCTCTCTCTCTCTCTCTCTCTCTCTCTCTCTCTTTTTTTTTTTTGTGTGTATGTGTGTGGTACTGGGGCCTGAACCCAGGGGCATTTTACCTCTGACCTATATGCCCCCAGCCCTTTTCATTTTTTATTTTGAAACATGGTCTAAGTTGCTGAGGGTCTCACTAAGTTGCTGAGGCTGGCCTCAAACCTGCTATCCTCCTGTCTCAGCCTCCCAAGTATTGGAATTACATGCATGCACCACCATGCCCAGTACTCTCCTTGGTCTTGACAACTCCATCCTATCCCCTAACAGACCTCCCCGACTCACCTACCCAAAGGCTGCCCGAGTGTAATCTCCAACCCCTGAGACCACTCAGGACCCCTCTGTGGAAGCCCTGGGCTCCCTGCAGTCTCGAGACCAGACCCTTCGGCACACTCATGGACTGTCCCCTCCCTGCCTGCCCCCTGGGCCATGCTGGCCCTTGTCCCCAGATGTGGCCCTCTCCAGTCTGCTCCTGGAATAGATATCAGGTAACAGCTCCAAGCTGGGGCAGGGGTCCGGCTGTGGGGGACGGTGATGCCGTTGCTCCCGGGGCCCTTGTACACCCTGCACACCAGCCACCACTACTCTCCCTGGCCTGTCCCCACAGCCTGCGATCGCTGGGGTCTCAATCCTCACCGGGCACACAACCCGGACACCACAATGCCCATCCCCACACCATCTGAGCCTGCCAGGACAGAACTGGGCTGTGGGAACTCCGATCCCTATCTCCAACCTCTCCCCCAAAGCCTCCCCCAGGGCCTCCTTGTACAGCCAGCCAAGTTGGCCCCCAAGGTGGGGGACAGCAGCCCAAAGCCAAGGTCACCGAGGTCACCGGCCAAGCCAGGCTAAGCCGGGAGCACTAGGGTAGGAGGACTTATCAGCTTACAGGCCAGGCTCCTCATTACTGTGCCCCACTTCCAGCAGCCCAGCCCCTCTCTGTGGACCCTGGATGCCGGTCGCCCTCCCTCTGGGCCTCCCAGGAAAGCTTGCCCCACACTGAGCCCGGGTCACCAGGAGGGGAGAGCTGGGATGGGGTGACGGTCCTGCAGACCCTCCCCAGGGAGGTAGCTCAGGCCTGGTCTTACGATGGAGAGGCACGGTCCTGTGCCTGACACCTGCTTGCACAGAGACACTCAGATGGCTGGCCCTGCTGGGGAGGGTAGGACCCCAAGAGGGATGGGGGGCTCAGGCCACAGGGCCAGCAGGCAGAACAAGGCCGGATGCCCAGCACACTGGTGGCTCCCAGAGCTCCCCAGACACCACACACAGAGTCCTGGAGAGTGGCTAGTGCCCAGGCCCTGGCCAAGGTGCTGATCTGGGGGGTGTCCAGCCCCAGTGCAGATCATGGTTCCAGGCCAGGGGGTGGTGACAGAAATCGCAGCCCCCATCACGGACTCGTGGGCCCTCTCCACCCCATGGGAGCTGCTCCGGGCTGCCCAACCTACTTGACCCTGGCCCTGCCCTGCAGCTCCCCACGGATGCTCAGTGTACCCCCATCCTGGTTTGCCCTGGCAGCGACCCTTCCACCTGCCAGCTCCACCCTGGCACCCGATGGCTGTCCTGTGTGACCTCGAGTGGGCGGAGGGAGTCTGTCCTGGTCGCCTCAGATCACCCTCCCCATGTCTGTGACTGCAGGACCCTCCTTATACGAGGGTGCCAGGCAAAGTGGGGACCCCCCCAGCCAGCCCGCGTGTCCTGGGGATACGTGTGGGGTTCCCTGAACCTACAGCTGAGGCGCGTGGGCGTTCACACACTGCTGGCTAGGGCTGCCCACCTCACGGCGGGAGGTGTTTCCCGCCTCCCAGGCAGCGCAGAGCCAGCAGGCCCATATGCGGGGTTTCCATCTACTTCTGAAGAGTGGGTCCTCTCCCTCGCCCTCTGGAACCGCCATCCCCCAGCGGGCTCCCACCGCGGCTCTATTTTAGAAACCGAAGGGCCGGAAAAGCCTGTGCCTGCGGCCGCTGATAACCAACTTCCTCCCCTCTTAATAAGGAAACATTTTCCACTGCCCCTTCACGCCTGGCCTGCCGGACCGCGCTCTCCACTCTCGGCTGACATCTGGCACGCTCCGCTCCTGCCCAGGCGTAGCAGCCCTCAGTAGGGTGGCCCAGAGCCCGGCCTGGACCCGCCAGCCACGGAGGCTCCTTGATGGCCTCCGAGGAGCCATGGGCTGCCCCGATCTCCTGGCCAGTGTGAACTTCCCTTCCCCGCCAGTCAGCCTCTACCCAGTGTGCAGGGCGCCCCGCATGCGCCAGGACCCCTTGACTGTGGTTTTGCCTCTCCAGTCTGATCTCTGTGGCAGTGGGTTCAGTGGGGACTGAACCCGGGGCATTCTACCTCTGAGCTACACCACCCCCAGCCCTTTCTATTTTTTTTTTTTTTTTTTTGCGGTACCGGGGATTGAACCCAGAGGCGTTCTACCTCTGCACTACACCCCCAGCCCTATTTTTTATACTTTATTTTGAAACCGGGTCTCACAAAGTTGCGGAGGGCCTCACTAAGTAGAGAGAGACGGGGGGGGGGAGAGAGAAAGAGAGAGAGAGAGAGCTGAGGCTGGCTGCGAACCCGGATCCTCCGGTCTCTGCCTCCCAAAGTACTGGGATTACAAGCATGCGCCACCACGCCCTGCCAGCCCTTTCTATTTTGAAACAGAGTCTCACTGAGTTGCTGAGGGTCTTGCTAATTTGCTGAGGCTGGCCTCAAACCTGCAGTACTACTGTTTCCACCTCCCAAGTACTGGGATTACAAGCACTCGCCACAGTGCCTAGCCCTATGGCAATCTTGTCCCACCTGCGTCCCTGTAATGGTCTGGTCACACAGTTCAGGGGCCTGGCAGGCTCTTTATGGAGGTGTCCCCAGGTGTGTTCTTGGACAGTCAGCGACAGCTGTGGGCTGGGCTCCGGGGAGCGTTGGTCCCAGGGCAGCTGGGCATGGCGGGGTCAGGGGGAAGGCCTTGGATCCCAGGGTGGCTTTGCCTGCTTGCCTAGGGCCACGGAGCCACTGTGAAGGGGAAGGTGCACAGGCAGCCTGGGCCCAGAGGCCTGCAGCCAGAGGCCTGGGGGACAGAGGCGCCGCCATGCCACATCTGTATGCTCCTGCTGTGAGGGCGGCCGCATGAGCACACGCACACCTGTCATCTCCAGTAAGAACAGGCCTGCGAGCCGCCACGACTGTGCAGATATGGAAACCAGGGTTCAAGAAAGGAGGCTGGCTGGGCGTCCACAAGGCTCACCTTCCACCCCGCCCTCTGCCCCCAGAGCCCCTACCTCAGCCTAGCCTGGCTGATATTTACTCTTCTTTAAATGGATGCTTGTCTTTAAACAGACTCGTGTGTTTTCACTTAAGTAGCTGTACTTTACGAAGAACTCACGGCAGACAGATGCCATCTGAAACACAGCGCAAAGGAGCTGCTTTTGCTGCTGGCCAGGGGCGTGGTGGTGCATGCTTGTCAGCCCAGTACTTGGGAGGCTGAGACAGGAGGATCGCAGGTTCAAAGCCAGCCTCAGCAACTTAGTGAGGCTCTCAGCAATTTAGCAAGACCCTGTTTCCAAATAAAAAAATAAAATCAGGCTGGGGGTGTAGCTTGGAGGTAGAAGGCCAATAGGTTCTATCCCCAGTACCACAAAACACACACACACACACACACACACACACACACAAACAAAGAACTCACCACAGACAGATGTCATCTGAAGTAGACACAGAGCAAAAGAGCTAGGAGCTGCTTTGGCCGCTGCCCGGGGCAGCGCCCGCACAGCCACTCGGTTTGTTAAGCAACAGGGATTAGCACCTGCCGGAGGGTGTGGGAGCCACACCAGCACCAAACTGGGATCTTCTCCTTGAAGAACTGACAGAGAAATCCAAAAGATTACCATCCCCACTGGAAGGGCTGGCCTGCTCACAGCTGGGCCTTAGGCTCTGTAGTGTCCTGTGGTTGCCCAGTCCCCTGCTGAGAAGCGGGGCTTTGTCCCCACTGCCTCCTGTGGACACAAATGGGTGCATAGGATGCCGAGGACCAGAGGCCTTCTCTGTGAGACACCTGGGGATGGGGCTCCTGGCTGTGGTGTTGACACTGTGCCCCTCGTCCTCGGGCCAAAAGCTACCTCTCTCAGAAAAGCGGATCGTACCCTCTGTGGCTCAGTGCCACCTGCCTGTTCAGCGGGTGCCCTCCTCTGCCTTCCCTTCACTCCCCAGGAACCCAGCATGGTGCCCAGGCCCGAGGTTCGCCGCCCTCAGATCTCTGCAGGCAAGTGACTGATCAGCCTGCTATGATCAACACTGTGCCCTCCCCACCGGGCGTGGTGCTGCAGGCCTGTAATCCCAGTACTTGGGAGGCTGAGTCAGGAGAATCGCAGGTTCCAGGCCAGCCTTACTTAGTGAGACACTTAGTGAGACCCTGTTTCAAAATAAGAAAAGGGCTGGGGATGTAGCTCAGAGGTGGAACGCCTGTGTCCTCTCAAAATTGAGCCCCAGAGTGTGTGGCCCTGCTCTGGGCGGGGGACACGGCAGGGGCAAGCTGACTCTGCATCAAGGAGGTTGTATTCTGGTTGGAAAAACTGAGCAGATAAGACAGCCAGGCCAGCATACACCTGTAGCCCCACTAGTTGGGAGGCTGAGACAGGAGAATCACAGGTTAGAGGCTGGCCTCAATAACTTAGTGAGACCCTTTTTCAAATAAAAAAAAAGTAAATAAAAAGGACTGGGAGTATAGTTCGGAGGTAAGATGCCCTTGGGTTCAATTCTCAGTACCAAAAAAAAAGCCAGGCCATTCCTGATAAAGACCAACACTGTGGAGACGAGGACACAGCAAGAGATGTAGAACGGCCCCAGTGGGGAGTGGCTGAGGACACCGAGGGCCGCGGTGACTTCCAGAGCTGACCCACGGGCAGGGCAGATGGTGCTGCGTGTTTCCTGTGGCTGGGGAGAAGCCCCTGGAAGCCACCCCCACCCTCCAAGCCGGGTTCCAAGCCTCCAGGGAGGCTCCCACCCGGGACAGGTGGCTGGTGTGGACAGCCGAGTGCCCTCGGCCGGCTATGTGGGGTCCCTGGGAACCACAGGGTCGCCAGGTTCTGGGTTGGGGAAGAGCACTTTCACGTCCAGCCCCTCCATGTGACAGTGTGTGACGTCGCTTGGGCACACACAGGAGGGTTGTGCGGAAGCAAGCTTGTGCCCGCCCCTCACTGGTCTGGGAGGTGGGGACACAGGTTCCCTGCCTTCTGGCTTGGCTGTCTGGAACAGCTCACTGAACAGCTGGCTGTCCGGCTCCCCTGGGCCTGGGGTGAAGGGCAGGGCAGTCACTCGGAGGTGCGCCCTGGCACTGGGCAGTGCGGCGAGGGCAGGTGGTGACTGTTGAGGACACAGCCACACGCAGGCCCCTGCACCCTGGCTCGCCCGTGCCCCCTCCCCCACCCAGTGGGACTATCTGCTGGAAGGGCCTGATGGTTTCAGGCTTTTGATAGGACTTGTATTTTGGGGACTAAAAAGCCACATCTTCCTGAGGAGATAAAAGCCCTGCCTGCCTTGATGCCAGTGACCACACACACGGGCTGGGAGAGCTCTAGTAACTGCCCTTGGGGAACGATGGCTGGCATGGCCTCCATGGCTGCATCTCTCACCTCCAGCACCCACAATGCTCCAGCACACCCTCCCTGGCTGCAGACATCCACCTCAGAAAAGGCCCAGGTCAGGCCTGCGCCCCAGCCCTGTGTGACCTTGGACGGAGTGTGGCAGTGGGACTGGACCTCGCCTACAGGAGAGGCAGGGATGCTCACGGCCTGGCTCCTCCTGGGCGTCCTCCCTGAGCACTGTGTGGCTTCCCGGGGGTCCCCGCCTGGGGTTGATCGGGGCTCCTGCTCCCCCCCTTGCCAGCTCTACTCTTCTCGAAGCAGGTGCGCTGTGAAGGCTTTGCAGCACAGACGGATGGGTAGATGGACCAACACCAAAAAATGTTTGTCGCAGAGCTCAGAAGCTTCCCCGGCGCCCCTTTGAGCGCGTCACCTGACACGACCCCTCCTGGGAGCTGGCGGCACAGGGGTCACACTGCGGTTGACACTGGGTCTCAGGCCCTGAGGCCTCTGCTGGCCCATGAATGCTGGGACTCTGGGACCCGGCTCTGTAGGGATCCTGGGGGGCCATCTGATACCACACACGCCGGACTCCCCTGACCCTCTCGCTCTTGCTCCCCAAGTAAGCATCGCCCCTGTCCTTCCCAGAGCTGCAGGCCAGTCCCTTCAGGACCCCGAGCTCAGCAGTTTCTAGTTCCTTCTGTGTGGGACAAGAGTCCTCCCCAAGCTTCTGCCACCCCTCCTCTCACTGCCACCACCCCTGCGGCCTTCTCCGCAGGAGCTGCCTGCCTACTCTCGTCCCAGCCAGCTCCAGCCCCTGGAAACGCCATCATGACCACTTCACGCCTGGCCAAAATAAGACGTGAGCCCCTGGGAGCAGGGGGACAGCACAGACTCTGCGCAGCGCACCCTGGGCCGAGGGCCCTGCGCCTCTGCTCTGGGGGAAGATGGCGTCTTCTGGTCCATGGGCCCTCACATCCTCCTGGGATAGAAAACCCCACATTTTCCTTCCCGGCAAGATGCCCCTGGACTCCCCCCACAAAAGCTCCCTGCTCTAGGGGCTCTAAGGACCCGATGCCTCCCTAGTCTCAGGGAAGGGGGCCTTCCGGGTTGTCCTGTGCTAGGAGCTCTGCTGTGTCACCAGGCCGCTCCCCCCCCCGGCCCACGGTCTTGTCTCTGCACAGACCATGGTTTACAACCTTTTCAAGTAGAATGAGCCCCCATTCTACTTAAAAACAAGCAAGAACAAGAATCCCCCCAAAACAACCAATGACAGAAAACTAACTTGCAGATTCTAATACCATTACAGATACATTTTTTTTCTTTTTCATTTTTCTTTTAGTACTGGGGATTGAACCCAGGGGCCTTCTACCTCTGAGAGACACTACCAGCCCTATTTTTTATTTGGAAAAAAGGTCTTACTAAGTTGCGGAGGGCCTCACTAAGTACCTGAGGCTGGCCGCGAACCTGCGATCCTCCCGTCTCAGCCTCCCAACTACTGGGATTACAAGCATGTACCACCACGCCCGGCTTACAGATTTCTAATATCCATTAGTGACCAAAAGTTGCCATCAAAGTTGGGGCTGCTGGCCTACTGAAAAGAGAGTTACAGCAGGGAGTCCTAAGAAACAATGCATATACTTTAAATACTTTATTTTTACTTAAAACAGATATATGGTACGACGGAGATCCTTGCCTGAAGGGCAGGTTCACGTTCTGGAACTGCCAGCACTGTCCTTGCTTAAGCCACAGCACGCGTGACATCTAGTTTACTTTTCCCAACACCAGTAAGGTGCCAAGTAACAGGAACTCCAACCCTAGGTCATGCCCACTCCCCGTCCCCAAACCTCTAGCTAACAGTCTCACCTGCGTCAAGCTAAGCCACGGCTCGGAGGCTTTCCAACGCGCCCGCTTTCCACGCATCTTCCTCAGTTTCCGTAATATTCAAGGGTGTAATTACAATAAGAACAACTGGCATAAACGGGCTTGGGACAGACACCACTGACTCGGGTGTGAGCAGAAACGCTCAGGCGCCCATGTGCCCAGCAAGGCTGACGGCAGAGGGAAAGGGTGAGTGTCGCCGGGCTTTCTGGAAGGCTGGCCAATGACTTTTGCCTTTACCACAAAAGCTCCGGCAAACGTTTGAAAAATGATAGCATGTGCCTCTGTGAGATATTACTGATCCAGGCTTGGAACATGTGACTGGATGTGTATGGGTTCTTTGTGGTCACTAGGGCCCCGGCCAGTGGGTTAGCTCCTCCACGCTGCCCCACAATCTGCCTGACCGGCCTGGCACCCACCTGTGGACTGACAGCAGGTCTCTCCTTAAAAGCAGGCCCCCCTTTCTTTGTCTCCTCCAAGCTCCATGTTTATTCTGAAGCCGGAGTCCAAGGAGATGTAGGAAGGACTAGGGCTGGTGTCCTCCATTTGCAGGCATGCCCCATCCGATGACTCTAACGGAAGGCGACGAGGGAGGCCTGTCCCTGTGGCCCGGGCTGGCCTGGCTCTGGATGCCTCAGCCATGTGTCCAGTCTCCTGGACCACGGCCACCAAGGCTGAACAGACGAGAGGTGATAGCATCGCCCGAGGAACACTGACTCAGGGGAAACCGAGCCAGACGCTCCTCTGGGCCAGGAGTAAATAAATAAAAGTGCAAAGGTTCCCTCTCCGGAAGGGAGGGAGGAAATGAGACAAGAGCAGGGCCTTCAATGAGAGCCGCTGCAAAGGGGCTGCTGCCCGGGGGTGCCGTGCCCCCAGGCTCCTGGCCCCTAGGTTAAATGGGGAACCCTGAAATTCCCTGCTCCTGCCTCTGAGTGTAACATCCTCCCTCCCCCCAGCTAGCTGGACCCTCTCTGGTGAGGATTCCATGGGGCCAGATGAGCGGCCAATCCCTTCCTGGGATCCAGGAGAAGCCCCCGGGGAGCGAGGGGCGCAGGAGTAGGGCCAGGCAAAAAGTTGGGCACAGTGAGGGTCCCGCCGCACAGGAGCCGTGGCCCGAGCCTAGGGGAGCTCTGGAGGGAGAGCGCCTGACGGCACCCCCGTGGAGTGTGGGGGGAGAACTCCCAGGCATGTCCAGGAATGGGGGCCCAAGGGCCCAGGGCAGACGTCCAGCAAGGATGTAGCCATGAACTGCTGGGTGCAGCTGGCAACAGCGCACCCACAGAAAGGGGTCCTGGGGAGCTAGGGCATCTACAGTGTGCCCAGCATGCCTTCCCCCCTCCTTTCTAACAGGGTCCGGTCCTCCGGTCAGGGCTGGGCCTGGCGGGCCTCAGGGGAGCCCTCAGCTGACCCGCTGACTCTGTCCATAGCTTGCCATTGAGCCTGCCCTGCCCGGCCCTCGTCTGGACTGTGGCAGCGACCTCGCTTGTCCCCAGCCCCGGCGGACTCAGGCAGAGTGTGTCTCTCTTGTGCTCTAAGCGGTCTGTCTGTCCCTCGCCATCTCAGCTGAGAGCCAGGTTGTCCCAGGACCCCGCCTCTCTGACTGCCTCTTGGACTCCTGCCACACTGGCCCTTGCTGGCCTCCTGCAGTGCAGGGCCTCTGCACCAGCTGTCCCTTCAGTCCGGGAAGCTTTGTCCAAAGCCAAGTGGCCACCCTCACTCCACCCTCCCATCGATGGCTTGGATGTCGCCTCCTTGGTAGGCCTCCCTGCCCATCCTATTTACAACCACCCCAACCTAAACACCAATGCCATGCGGCTTTGTGCACAACGTCTCAGCCCACAGCACTGTCCCCATAGCATCTGCCACCTCGCGGCTCAGGTGGCTCCCGTCACCTGGGCCCAGCATGCTTATAACGGTGTCAGCACCACAGGGCAGGGGCGGCTGGCCTGCCTGACATCCGGGGTGCCTACAAGGACCTGGCACCACACAGGCACTGGTAAATCAATCCCAGCCCCTTGTAGTGACTGAGTGCAGGGTGTGTCAGCACCCTGCAGGGAGAAGACAGCCGGGGACATCTGAGCAATATTCTGAACCCTGGCCTCCCCTTGGATGGTGGCCTGCTGACTCTGATGTTGCCCCGTGGCTGAGCTCCCAGGCTCAGGGGCCAGGATGTCCCCTCATCTTGTAAATTCTTTGAGGCTGGTGTCTATTGCTGCCATGGGAAATACGTCCCCACCCCCCCACCCCCCACCCCCGACACACACCACACAGCCCCCTAAGCCCCCTTACAAGCCCTGGCCCTTCCCACCGGGACCTGGCCTTCTTCCTGTGTCGGTGACGGGCCCTCCCCAAGTCCGAGACTGCAGTCCATCCTTCTGTCCTGACACATACCCAGAGCCAAGGCCAAGCAACAGGGGGTTGAGCTCAGCCACAAAGCCCTGGGAGCCGGGGCAGGGGTGCGGCTGCCGGCAGGGCCAGGAGACTCCCTGGAGAAGGTGGTGGTGTTGGGGGAACGAGAGCAGCCCCATCCGTGCCTTTGTGCAGCCCTAGCCACAGGGCAGGGCAGGGCTGGGAATGTACGTGCGTGCATGGTGTTATCGTAGAGGAAATCAATGCCTGGCACCAGCCCAGTGTTTAAGGGAAATGAATAGATTTTGGCCAAGGACAAAGAGTTTGATTAATCAGAAATTGGATAATGGAGGCAACACTCTAATTATTTTTCTTCCCGGCATTTTATCGAGAAATATGTTTGCACAGCATATCAGAGGTAACGGAGTGGGTGAGGGGGCAGCCGCGTTGGAGGATAGCCCAGCTGAGGACGCGCCACCCGTGCCACCCACACTCACTGGCAAGGCCTGGACAGAGCCTAGGTCTGACACACCTGAGCTCTCCCTGGTCATCCTGTGCCTCCTCCAATGCTGTCCCCACTCCTGCGACTCCCAGAGCCAACCTCCCCTATCCCCATGGTCATCTGATCCCTATGGACAGCCAGGTTTCCTGGGGCTCCATGATGAAACAGAGGTCAGCATGGGAGTCACACCTGGGAGGAGGCTCCGGCCTCGCTCAGGGTGAGTCTCTTGTTTTACTCATTCACTTAGGTATTCACTCACTCAGTGTTCAGAGAGAGGACACCATGGCCAGGCATGGGGCTGGACCCGGGGCCACTTCAAGAAGAAAGATAACAGCTGAGAGGGGCAGAGACTTTCAATGATGAGCCGAGCTGCTTGACTCTGTATGCCAGCCAGGGAGGCGCTGAGGAAGGAGGCCAGGCCTCGCCTAGCGGGGTTGGGGTCAGTGTGCCGGAGGAAGGGGAGATGGGGTGAGTTGAGCCTGCTGGGCAGAGGGAGGGCGTAGGAGTGGGATTTTTTGGCCAGTGGCTGGCAAGCGTGTCTCAATCCTGCCTCCTGGACCCGCTGCAGACATCACTAATCAACCACGAATGGCCTCTTCCCCTGAGTCGCAACACAGCCTTCGCATCCTCTTCAGCAGTGTGCGCAGGGCCATCGCTCCAAATCTGGACTAAGGAATGAGAACTAGCTGCACCCCTGACTTGACCCAGAGTCTCCAGTGTAAGGGGAGGAGGGCCAGGCGTGGTGGCGCACACCTGCATTCCAGTACTTGGGAGGCTGAGACAGGAGGATCACAGGTTCGAGGCCAGCCTCGGCAACTCAGTAAGAGCCTCAGCAACTTAGCGAGACCGTGTTTCAAAATAGAAAATAAAAAGGGCTGGGGGTGTAGCTCAGAGGTAGATCACCCCTGGGTTCAATCCCCAGTACAAAAAAAGGAAAGAATAAGAGAAAAGAACTTACACTTGGGCCCAGGAGAGACAATAAATAAATAAAATAGGAGTGGGTCAGACGGTGGCGAGGGCTGAGGGAAAGGAGCAGCAGGGAGGGGGCATGGGGGCCCTGTGGTAGGGAGAGGGTCCCGTGGGCCCCGAGCGAGCACGTGCTGAAAGACTTGCAGACCTCCGTGTAGGGCCTGGTCTGAGCACCACGGGAGGAGGCAGAGCGGCTGGGAGGCCCGGTGGCCCCCTGGAGACAGCCTGCCTGGATTTCAGGCAGAAACCAAGGAAGTGCAAAGATGGGCCCAGACTGGCAGGACCCTCAGTCCCTGCAGGGGAGGAACCTCTCAACCTCTCGGCCCAAGTGCTTCAGCCCTGGCTTTAGAGAAAAGGAAACTGAGGCTGTCGTGACAGTCCCAGAGCACACAGCTGTGGGAGTCCAGTCCCCAAGCTGCCTCCCTTAGAGGTGTGGAAGGAGATCAGAAAGGGGGGGACAGAAAAGAGCCAGGAAGCCGGGTGTGGTGGCCCACACCTGTGACCCCAGCTATTCAGGAGGCTGAGGCAGGAGGATCAAAAATTTGAGGCCAGCCTTGGCAACTTAGGGAGACACTGTCTCAAAATAAAGTAAAAGGGGTTGGGGGGAAGTAAGTCAGTGGTCGAGCGTGCCTGGGTTCAATCCCAGTTCTGGGGTGGGGGTGGGGAAGGCCCAGCAGGCCCAGCCAGGCCTCTGCCACTATCCTGTGACCACCTGGGGGATGGAGCCAGGCCTTAGGAGGAAGCCGGGCTACCTAGGCTGCAGAGAGGCCTCAGGTTTCTGGACACCTTCCCCAGGGCCTGGCGAGTCAGATGAGATGGTCACCCAGACCCACTGAGGCCAGCCGGCCACCTCTGCAGGTCTCAGTCTGCTCAGCTATAAAACCGAGGTGAACCGGGCCGCTTCTCAGCAGCCTTGGCTGTGCGCGGGCGGGGAGGTGAACCTCAGCCCCCAAAGGCTCTTGGCCTCAGAATCGGGGCAGAGTCTACATGCCCGCCTTGCACGCGCCTGGATCTGGACCCTGGGAAATATGTGTACCGGTTCACATGCCTGCGCCCCAATGCCTGATGCCTGAAGGCCCTTGGCCTCCATGGCTCACAGGAACCTGTCCTGGCACCTCAGCTCCCGTTCCAGGGGTGGGGGAGGGCCACTCAACGGGCAGGCGGTCTCTGGAAGGATCCGCTCCGGCCATGGCCCCTGGCCCACGGGCACAGGCCGTGTTTCCGGCTGGAGGCTGCTAGAAGGAACACCAGTCTTGACAGTTTGTGAGGCCCCTCCCGGCACTGGGGCTTTTAACAGTCTCGCTTCTTAGCACTTTCTGATGGATTCTCCAGGGACGTCTCTAAAAGAGAGTTATACCTTAATTTAGAAGCAAATAACTCAAAACTCTGTGATGTAGCAGGCTCCTGTGGAAGAGCGACGAACTCAAGGAAGCCATTGTGTGAGGCTGTGGGCCGTGCTGGCCCGGGGCCCACCGCAGCTGGTCTTCCAGCCATGCCTCCTGCCACCTGCCACCCACGGGCTGCTGGCTGCTGGGGGTCCACGAACAGAGTGATAACTCAGAGCAGGCGCCTCCTTGCTTAATGTGTAGCTCTGGGCTTCCCAGGCCAGGAGGCAGGGGAGGCTCACCAGGCTGGGTCTGACCAACCTCAGCTGTCCTTGTGGCCAACAGAGGCCCCCATCTGCTCAAAGAGAGGAGGAGAAAAGGAGGGGGCGAGGGGGCAAGGGCAGCGGGCACACTGTGGGCCCACCTGTCAGCCTTCCTTCTCTGCCTACCCCACCCCAGCACTGTCCTCGAGGTCCCCATGACCAGGCAGGCTTCATGGGCACACACCCAGGGCCAGTGCCAGGCAGAGTTCTCTGCTGTCGCCGCCTTAAAATGCTTCATAATTTCTTAACAGGGATCCTGTAAATTGTGCGGCCAGGGCTGCCCATGGTGCTCAGTTCTCGGCACTCCTGCCTGCCATAGTGGTTTTTTTTTTCCTGGTACTGGGATTGAACCCAGCAGAATGCTACTTCAGAGTTGCACCCCCAGCCATTGTTTTAATTTTTTATTTTGAAACAGGGTCTTGCTAAGTTGCTTGAGGTCTCACTAAGTTGCAGAGGCTGGCCTCGAACCTGTGATCCTCCTGCCTCTGCTTCTTAAGTCCTGGGATTACAGGCGTGCGCCTCGGGCCTGGCTCCGTCACAGTGTTTGACCCACCCTCCAGAGAAGCCTCCTTCTCCAGCCTCCTGAGAGGCCCCCATGACCGTGCCCTTCTTCAATGGCTCCCCTTCTTCAATGCGATCCCCAGCCTGGCCCCTTCTGGAACCGCCTACCTTCAACCCCCAAGGACCTAGGCCAGTCCCTGGTTTCCTGGACACCTTGGTGCCAAGGACCCCAGGCTGCTACCCCTGGTCTCGCTCTGCCCTCTGACCACCACCCACTGACATCCATCAAGGTCTGAGACCCAGCTCCTGGGTCCCTTTCTCTTATGAAGGTATCCTGCCACCCTTCCCTCAGCCAGCACTCAGACGCAACCCCCGTGGCCGTGCCTGCAGGTTCTCCATCAGCAAATCTGACCTGCTATGCCTGGAAACAGACCCGGCCGCTATTCATCACCGCTCCAGCTCCCACCTCGCTGGGTTAGCAGCCTCCTCACCTGGAACGCGCACAGCCCTGAGCAGCCTTCAGGTCTCACCCCGGCCCAGTCTGTTCTACATCAGCAGAGATTTTTTTTTTTCTTTTGGTGCTGGGGATGGAACCCAGGGCCTCATGCGTGCTGGCAAAGTACTCTACCACTGAGCTCATCCCCAGCCTCAGCAGAGATCTTTTAAAAGTCCAAATCAGCTCCCCTCTTCCCAAACCTGCCCTGGTCTTTAGGCCTCACTGGGGACTGCAGAGCTCTGCCCAAGCTGGCCTGAGGCCCCACCCCGCCCCAGCTCCAGCCGCCTGGCTTCTAGGGAGGCCCCCAGCAGGTGGGCTGTGTCCACTGGATGCCTTGCACCTGCTGTCCCTCTCCTGGTCACCACGCATCTTGCTCGCAACTTCCCTGTGGCACTCACCGAGCCCCGCCCAGAGGTGCCCCCTGCCTTCTGCTTCAGTGTCCTAGATGGTGTGGCACTAAGTCACACGTGTTACTGCCAGTGTCCGCCCATTGGATGTGAGCCCTGAGAGTGGGTGCTGTGTCCCTGCTGCACCCTGTGCCTGGCACGTGGTAGGTGCTGGTAAGTACCAGCTGAGTGAGAGGATGAAGGCACTGTGGAAGGTTCTGCTCCTGGGCCCACACGGGAGGGCCAGGGTCTCCCACACACTGCAGGATCCTGGCTCACTCCTGTGACGTGCCCTCCCCCGCCAGTGTGGACACGTGCAAGGGGCCAAAGGAGCAGGAGGCTGGGGCAGGACCAGGCGGGGCACTCTTGGCTCAGTGGGTTTTTGTTTGTTCGTTTTGGGGATACTGGGAATTGAACCCAGGGACATTCTACCTCTGAGTTACACCCCCAGACCTTTTCATTTATTTTTGAAACAGGGTTTTGTTAAGTTGCTGAGGCTGGCCTTGAACCTGTGATCCTCCTGTCTCAGCCTCCCAGGTATTGGGTTGGCTCTGTCTACAGATGAGGACAAGAAGGCTCAGATAGGGCTGGCCTAGGGGACGGCTGGACCAGGGCCTGACCTCATGTCTTCTGAGGCCTATGCCAGTGTTCTCGCCTCCCCACCCCGAGGCACCAGAGTCTGGGTGCCCGTCTGTGCGAGCTGTCCAGTGGCCTCCCCTCGGGGCTCCTGCATGAGGCCGACCCCTTGGAGTCTGCTCTCACGCCTCTGTCCACTTTCCATCATGCTCACAGGCTGCCCCCAAGGCCGGGGTACCCCAGCTTTCATTCCTGGGGTCTTTGGGAGAACAGCGGGCTAACTGATCTGCCTCCTCTGAAGGTCTCCTAAGCCAGCTGTGGTCTGCAGCAGCAAGCACGCCTCTACAGCCACAGGCAGCTGGCGTCTTCTGAGGCTAGGGTGGGATGGCACAGGGCAGCCGGTCCTGGCCTCCAGGGAAAGAGGGGGCATACACTGTCATTCAGGTTCACGCGCCGACAACCAAGCGGCTAGGCTGAGGCCACGCTCCGAGTCAAGGGCCAGCCTACTGTGGCACCCGGCATTCCTTCTGTGGGAAGGCCCTCCATCCCAGCAGCCTCTACACAGGGGCCCTGGGCAGCCAGGTCTATCCAGTTACCCAGAGGTTCCTGGAATCACCGAGAAGTCGCCCAGGTCTAGACCAAGGCCCTTTACCTCCCAGGAAACAGAAGGTCCAAGAGACTGGGGACAGAGAGAGGAATCCATTCCCTGTGTCCCAAGCCCAGAGTCCCACAGTGGGAGGCCCAGAATGAAGCAGCTTTGTCCTCCTCGGCCCTGACCGCATGCCCCCTGAGGGCAGACAGGCCCCACTTTCGCTGCAGTAACCTGAGCCATAGCCAAGGCTGGGCATGACCACATGTTTGGAGGTGGGCTCTGTTTGGAGGTGGGCTCACTACCAAGCTGAGTAACCAATCGCCCCTTCAGAGAGAGAGCAAAACATCCCCCAGGGGAGAGGGAGCAGATCTAGGGCAGAAGGTGACATCGGTCTTCTGAGGGGGAGGCACCGTGTCTTATTCACCTCCTGTCTTGGAAGATCAACGTCTGTTGGAAGAACACACAGGCAGTTTCAAACCAAGTGCCAGCGTCGCATCATGTCTAGAGAAAGAGGCCCTCTGAAAGCACACCACTTCAAGCATGGCCCGGCCCTTGAGCCCCCATTGGCCCCTAGATGGACACTTCCAGACTGCCACAGTCACTGTCCTCAAACGTCCACGGCCCAAAGGCACCGGCTAAGTGCTGTCTCAAAAGCGGGCGGCCCCATCCTGGCTAAGGGGGCTGGTGGGTTGGTTACCCAGTGCCCTGGCCCTGCCCAAGGGACAGGCTGGCTGCAGGGGTAGCCCCAGGCTGCAGGGAGCCCTCTCTGGTCTTTAAAGTTCTTTCCTAAGCCCACACCAGCTCAAGGGGTCACAGAACTGCTCCCCTTTTACAGACCAGGATCTCCATGGAGACTGCCACAGTAAATGAGCAATGGGGCTGTCCCACTTCCCCGGCTCCCTGTCCCTTGGAGTCCCCATCCACCTTTCCTGCCAGATCTGACTCATTCCTAGGCACGCCCCATGCTCCCACCAGACCCAACTCCCCAAGTGCCTCCATCCGCTCTCTCCCCTCTGCCTGCAATGGCCACTCCAACTGTGCCCGTGTCCTTCAAGGTCCAGTTCAAATGTCACACTGCCCACCAGCAGGTCTGACCTGAGCCTGGGGCCCCCCTCGGGCCCCTCCCCAGACCCCTGCACCTGCATTGGGGGCTGGGTTATCTGAGCAGGGACGTCTCTCCCCTGTGGGGAGGTGAGTCAGTCCTGTGAGTCCACGCAGGCCTAGTCCACTCCCACCCTGTCCACCCCGAGCGTCAGGCCTGGGGGAGCGAGCGCTCAGTAAATATTTGCTTAATTGAATTTGGCCAGGGAGCTTCCTCCAGACAGAGACAGGGCAGCAGGATGAGATCCCCAGGGCTGGGAAATCACTTGGGCAGAAAGGAGCTGGGCAGGGTCTTGCCAGCCTCCCCAAGCCAGGCAGACCTCGGCTACCAGGCAGGTCCCTCCACCCTGAGACTCAGACTCCAGGGAACCCTGGTCTCGCCTGGCACCGCCTCCCCATCCTCTTCTCTCTGTAACAGGATCCCCAATTCTCGGCCTAGGCGGATTCCTGCCATCGTCACCCAGACAGCCTCAGCACCGCCCTAAAGGCAGAGCCCCCCTCACATCGACCGCAGGATACCCAGCCCCAGTCCCTCACACCCCTCCCCCAAACACCCCCACCGCCTTTTAAGGGAAAAAAATATTGAGCCAGGAACATATTACAATCGCAGCAGGTCGATACTCATCTCTTGCTCTAAATGCCTCCAAGGAACCTGCTCGCTCGCTCGCTGCAAGAGCAATGACCGAAAACTGCGAGCCGTCCGTCCCCGGGCCCAGGCCTCCGGGGCCCTCTCTTCCGTTCCGGCCAAGGCCACGCGCCGGCGCTCCGGCCACCCGGGGTCGCCTCCTCCCGGTACCCCCGGCGACAGAGCCCACTCGGCGCCGCTCCCGCAGGTCGCCCGGCCGGGGCTCCGCAGCGGCGGCTGCTCAGGGCGCTCGGCGGCCCGCGCGGCATCCCCAGCGCCCCCTGCCCACCCTCGGCCCCGCACCTGCCCGGCCCGCGGCCGCCCCAGCCCACCTCGCGGGCAACCCCGCCCTCGCCGCCCCCCAGCCGGGTCGGGCATCCCTGCCGCGGCGCCCCCCGGCCCCGACGTGTCGCGGGCACGAAGGTCCGGGCTGGCCCCGGGTGGGGGTGGGGCGCACGCCCCGGCCGCGCCCCCGATCCCGATCCCGATCCCGATCCCGATCCCGATCCCGATCCCGATCCCGGGTTCCAGTCGCGCGCGCCCCGGCCGCGGGTCCGCTCACTCACCTCCCGGCCGCGGCACTCCGCATCTGCCGAGCCGCTCCGGGCGGGGCGGGGACGGGGAGGGCGGGGAGGGGCGGCGAGCGCGGGGCCGCGGCGCCCTCGTTCCGCACGACGCGGGCGGCGGCGCCCGCGCGGGGACGTGACCGGACCGCGGGCGGCGCACACGCTCCGGCCGGCCTGGCTCCCTCCGCCAGCCCTCCCGCGCCGCCCGCCCGCGGGTCCGCCCGCCCCGCGCCGCCGCCGCCGGCAGGGGGCGGAGCCGCGAGCGCAGCGCGTTGCCAGGCCAACCGCGGGCGGGGCTGTCGCGCGCCCGCCGGGCACCACGCGCCGGGTGCCGCCGCCCCGCCCGGAGCACCGGCTCGCCGCCCATTGGGCGCAGGTGGTTGACGGACGTTCCAGCGGACCAATGGTTTTAGGTGGGGGCGGGGCCGCGGCTCCAAACCCGCCGCAGTCGGGTTCCGGGGACTGAGCTGCGCCGAGTCCCCGGCGCCGATCCAGCCGGGCAGTTTCTCGCAGCCGAGGGAGACCGAGTCTAAGAGCAGCGATGGCCTTCCTCTCAATCCGGGTTCGAATCCAGCTCGGTCCCTTCGAAGTTCTGCGATCTTGGGCAACCGACTCACCTCTCCAGCCTTGCTATTTGCAGAGGAGCGGGTATTGGTCATCTCTGCTGCTTCCGTTCTCAGCGTGTAGGGGATCTTCAGGGCCTGGCAATCGTGGCCCACGGAAAGGTTGTCTTGGAAGGGAGACGAAGGGGCCTAGGAGCTGGCCCTCGGCCCAGAAAAGCGGGAGGGAGCCAGTGCAGTGAAGTCCAGGTCACATCGATGCCTTTGGGAAGCTCATAGACGACATCGGACCCCTAGCAAAATGCCCCCAGGACAGGCTGCAAAATTCTGCTTCCAGTTTCCGGGCGAGCCCATCTGTGAGCCTCGGAATCAGGAGCTCCTCACTTCGGTGCTTGCAAGACTCAGGCCAGAGTGCCAAGACATTAATGCTGTTTTGTCTTTTCCGTCCTTGTAGCCTGAAGCATGTGCATCTTGGAGCACCCCTGGTAAAACACACACACACACACACACACACACACGCACGCACGCATTCCCAGCTAACATCTTCCTTGTCGCTTTACACGACAAGGACTTGGATCACCCCAATTTGCTGAGCAGAGGCACTGGGACTGACCATTGGCACAAATGGATGGGAGGGCGGCCCCAGCCCACAGCTGTGGTCAGAAGGCTCTGCCAGCTGGACGCTCCGGCCTCAGGACATCATCCCATAAGCTCCCTGGGAATGTTCCCTCTGGCGACCCTGGTGGAATGGAGACTATATTGCCTTACATCTCCCAGCAGCACAGACCATCTGTGAAGGCGCTGTCTCAACGTTTAGGGACTGGACAGGTCCTGGTTATGGGCATTCCTGAGGCCAACCTAGATGTGACACAACACTCCCTGGAGGTGGCCAATGAGGACCAACAGTTGAAGTGCTACTGGCATGGCCACCAGGCTCCTCAGAGAGTAATCATGAGGGTTAACTTTTATAGGAAATGCTCTGTAAGCACAAGGTCAGAGGCAGTTTGCACGCAGGACTGGGGTCAGAGTTCAGCTTTTTGCTGGGGGCCAAACCCAGATACAAGAGTGGGATATGGGGGGTGTGGTAGTGCATGCTTGTAATTCCAATACTTGGGAGACTGAGGCAGGAGGATTGCGGGTTTGAAGCCAGCCTCAGTAATTTAGTGAGACCCTCAGCTACTTAGCAAGACCCTGTCTGAAAAAAAAAAATAATTAAAAGGGCTGGGGGTTGAGCTGGTCATGGTGGCACACGCTTGTAATCCCAGTACTTGGGAAGCTGAAATAGGAGGATCACAAGTTTGCGGCCAGCCTCAGCTACTTAGTGAGGCCCTCCACAACTTGGTGAGACCCTGTTTCAAAATAAAGAATAAAAAATAAGGTTGGAGGATGTACCTCAGAGGTAGAATGCCCCTGGGTTCAATCCCAAGTACTGCAAAAAAAAAAAAAGGCTGGGGGTGTAGGTTGAAGGTAGAGTGGGTTAACCCCCCAGTATCAGAGAGAGAGAGAGAGAGATAACCCCATACAACATTCCAGCCATGATAGTGGAGGCTAGCTCCAGAGGGGTCCACTGGGGCTGGCTCTTGCCTCCCTGATCTGAACCTGGTGACCACCTCAAAGAGGGATGTCTTACCTGGTGTCCACCCAATGATTACATCATTCATGCCGCAGTTATTTCCCGAAGGCCTCCTCTACGTGGGGCATTGTTGGAGGATTCAGTCCTGGCCCCTTCCTGGTAGACCCTTGTGGCTATAGAAAAGGGGTAGAAAGCAGAATGATAAGTACTTAGGAGGCCGAGACAAGAGGATCGTAGGTTGGAGGCCAGCCTCAGCGACTTACTGAGACCCTATTTAAAAATTTAAAAAGCTGGACATGGTGGCGCACGCTTGTAATCCCAGTACTTTGGGAGGCGGAGACCGGAGGATCCGGGTTCGCGGCCAGCCTCAGCACTCTCTCTCTCTCCCTGTCTCTTTCTCTCTCTCTCTCTCTCTTTACTTAGTGAGGCCCTCCGTAACTTCGTGAGACCCAGTTTCAAAATAAAGTATAAAAAATAGGGCCGGGGGTGTAGCACGGAGGTAGAATGCCCCTGGGTTCAATCCCCGGTACCACACACACAAAAAAATTTTAAAAATCCCCAGTTCTGCAAATAAATAAGTAAATAAATATAAAATAGGGCTAGAGGTATAGCTCCAAGGTAGAGCACTCCTGCATTCAATCTCCAGAAACAGATATTTAAAAAAAGAAAAGCACAATAATAATCTGCTATTACAGTTACACGAGGCTGTTGGAGGGGACACTGGGGCCCTGGGGACACATGGCAAGGGGAGCACTGGACACTGGGGCCGGCTTCCTGAAGAAGAGGTGCTGGGCCTAAGGCCACAGCAGGAGCAGAGGTGGTCGGTGATGGGGGGTTAGAGAGAATCAAGTTCCAAGGTGGGGAGGACTGGGGAGAACCCCGAGAATATCAGAGTAGCCAAGCCAGCGAGTGTGCGAGGGTGCTGGGAAGTCACACCGGCTGGTGGCTTTTGAGAAAGATTGGGCACGCTGGTCTAAGAACCAGTGGAGAATTTTAAGATTACTTTTATTTATTTGTTCATTTTTGTGCTACCGGGCATTGAATCCAGATGTATTCTACCTCTGAGCTACACCCCCAGCCTTATTTTTTATTTGGAAATAGGTTATTGCTAAGTTGCTGAGGGCCTCGCTAAGTTGCTGAGGCTGGCCTTGAACCTATGATCCTCCTGTCTCAGCCTCCCAAGTACTGGGATCACAGTCATGTGCCACCAGGCCCAGTTTTAAGATTACTTTTTATTTATTTATTTTTTTTTTTTTTTTGCGGTACTGGGGATTGAATCCAGGGGCATTGTACCTCCCAGCTACACCCACAGCCCTATTTTTTATTCTTTATTTTGAAACAGGGTCTCACTAAGTTGCGGAGGGCTTCATTAAGTAGCTGAGGCTAGCCGCGAACCTGGATCCTCCAGTCTCAGCCTCCCCAGTACTGGGATTACAAGCATGTACCACCATGCCTGGCTATTTTTTTAATTTTTATTTTATTTTTTGTCATACTGGGGATTGAGCCCAGGGGCATTCTATCTCCGAGCTACACCCCAGTCCTATTTTTTATTCTTTTTTTTTTTTTTGTAGTACCGGGGATTGAACACAGGGGTGTTCTACCTCCGCGCTACGCCCCCGGCCCTATTTTTTTTATACTTTATTTTGAAACTGGGTCTCACGAAGTTGCGGAGGGCCTCACTAAGGAGAGGGGGGGGGAAGAGAGAGCTGAGGCTGGCTGTGAACCCGGATCCTCTGGTCTCCGCCCCCCAAAGTACTGGGATTACAAGCGTGCGCCACCACGCCTGGCATATTCTTTATTTTTGAAACAGGGTCTCACTAAATTGCAGAGAGACTCACTAAGTAGCTGAGGCTGGCCGCAAACCTGCGATCCTCCTGTCTCAGCCTCCCAAGTACTGGGATTATAGGCGTGAACCACCACACCCAGCTATTTTTCTTTTAAGATTACCTTTTTTAAAATTTGAGCAGGCAGATGACAAATTTTTATTTTGTATTTTTTACTGTGGCCATGGTCCCACAGACCACGTGAGTTGTGCTATTGGGCACAATCAACAAAACTATCAACTAGACAGTCTAGAGAAAATAAGTAGTAGCAGTAGCCAGGTGCAGGGTGCACACCTATGATCCCAGTATTTGGGATCACACCAAGCCTCAGCAACTCAGCGAGATCCTGTTTCAATCTAAAAAATAGAAAAAGGCTGGGGAGCTGGGTGTGGTAGCACATGCTTGTAATCCCAGTACTTGGGAGGCTGAGACAGGAGGATCACACGTTCAGGGCCAGCCTTAGCTACTTAGTGAGGCCCTCCACAACTCAGTGAGACCCTGTTTCAAAAATAAAGAAAAAAATAGGGCTGGGGGTGTAGTTAGAGGTAGAATGCCCCTGGGTTCAATCCCCAGTACCAAATAAATAAATAGATGATAGATAGATAGATAGATAGATGATAGATAGATAGATAGAGCAAGTGAGCGAGCGAGCAAGCTGGGGGCGTAGCTCAGAGATAGAGTGCACCTGGGTTCATTCCCCAGGAGAGAACACACATACACCCCATAAACAAAAAGTAGGCACAGGAATTCAGGGCAGGAGGTCACACAAGACTAACGCTAGCCAGGTGGGTCATTATGAGGTGGGCCAGGGTGCTAGGTGAGACACATGTCCCTGTACCCTGGGTGGGAAGGAATGGGGCTGGGACCAGAACCTGCAAACCAGGAAAACAGGACTAGGAGACAATAGGTGGAGCTTTGTGGTGACAAGAAGAAGAGGGCTGGGCGTGGTGGCACACACCTGTCATCCCAGTACTTGGGAGGCTGAGACAGGAGGATCACAGGTTTATGGCCAGCCTCAGCAGCTTAGTGAGGCCCTCTGCAACTTGGTGAGACCGTGTTTCAAAATAAAAAGTAAACCGGGTGTGGTGGCGCACACGTGTAATCCCAGTACTTGGGAGGTGGAGACCGGAGGATCCGGGTTCATGGCCAGCCTCAGCTACTTAGTGAGGCCCTCCGCAACTTAGCGAGACCCTGTTTCAAAATAAAGTGTAAAAAATAGGGCCGGGGGTGCCTAGTACCACAAAATAAATAAATAAATAAAAAATAAAATAGAGCTAGGGGTGTAGCTCAGAGGTAAAATGCCCCTGGGTTCAATCTCTAGTACTCCCCCATACACACACATACAAAAAAGAAGACAGGGGCCCTGGTGACTGAACCCACCCAGCACCTCCCAGCTCAGCAGGGCCAGCTGGGTGAGGAGGTGTCAACCCTCCCCAGGAAACAACCACACCTCAGTGGAAGGTGACTCCATCCACGGGCGTCCACGTTCCATCCCAGTGGAACATTCTGGCTCATCAACCACTAAAACCACACTGGTGGGCACACCAGCTGGGCCGGTTCGGAGCCCCTCTGCCTCTCAGCCCATCTGGAGTCTTCCATCTCTGAGAGGCCCAGCTTCCCTGGGCCGGCCTTCTTGCACTTCCAGAACCCCCAAGACCTTGGCGCTCCTCCACGCCTGTGACAACCTGTTTGGCAGTGACCGTCCCCCGCGGACCGTCCTGCTCGTCTTCTTCCCCGGTGTGAGGTGGGGGTATCTCTGGACTATAGTCCGCCAGGGCCTGGCTCCAACAGCTGCCGCCCATCCTGGCTGGCTCCTCTCTGTGCCCCACCTATCCTGGCCCCTGACCCTCACCAGCTCCCAGGCCATGGCCCCGCAGAGGGGGGCAGGGGATTCTCTGGCATGTCTCTTTGGGGTCGGGCACCCCGCCCCCACTTGAACCAGCCATCATGGATCTGGGTTAGTTATAAATAGCCAGGCCCGCCACTCTCCTTTTAGCTGAAAATAAGCAAAGTGAGCGAGCAGAGAGGCACACATTTTATTTTTAATCTTCTCCCTCTGTCTCAAAATGAACCCCGGTCCCGGCGCTGAGTATTTCTAGGAGCAGTGGCCCAAGAGAAACAAAACCCGAGGAGCCCAGGACTCTGGCTTTGCCCCCCCATTTGCTGTGTGACCTTGGGCATTTGAGCTACCTCTCTGGGCCTCAGTTTCCTTGCCAAGGGAGGCAGGGCAGTGGGGGTGATCACCTTCAATATCCTGACTTTTCTAACCTCAACTCTCTCCCTCTGTCCTCCCCTCCACCCCCCAGTGTATGTCAGCCCGACCTGGACGGCAGCTCCCGGCAGCACCGGCAGTGACACCTGTCCCTGGGATTTCCTAGGAAGCTTAGAACCAGATGCAAGCAAGGCCATGACCAAGCCTTAATTAGACAATCCACAGCTTCCATTGGTACTGTAGGCTCATTTCAGCGCTGAGGAAACCAGGCTCAGAGACGTTAGGCAATGCATCCGAGGTCACACAGCTGGGAAAGGATACATTAAGGAGTTAAAGCTAGGCTTCTTTGGAAATATGTGAATATTAATTTTGAGGGGGAGATACTGGGGACTGAATCCAGGGGCATTCTTCCTCCAAACTACAACCCCAGCCCTTTCTATTTTTAATATTTTTTTCATGGTACTAGGGATTGAACCCAGGGGGATTCTACCTCTGAGCTACACCCTAGCCCTATTTTTTATTCTTTATTTTGAAACAGGTTTTCACTAAGTTGTGGAGGCCTCACTAAGTAGCTGAGGCTGGGTTTGAGCCTTCTATCCTCCTGTCTCAGCCTCCCAAGTACTGGGATTACAAGTGTGCGCCACCACACCTGACTTCTAGTTTTAAATTTTGAAACAGGGTCTCACTAAGTTGCTGAAGGTCTCTCTAAGTTGCTGAGGCTGGCCTTGAACCTGCGATCCCCGTCTTAGTTTTCCAAGTACTGGGATTACAAGCATGCGCCACCACGCCTGGCGTATGAATATTAATTTTTTAAAGGGAAATCCCAAAACACTTGAAGCAACAGGAAACTGCTTTCCCAGGGTCCCAAGTACCCCAAGAACAAATGGGGTAGAGCTAGCTACTCAGCCCTGACACCCCGCTGAGAAGGGGCTGGGGAGCTGCCGGATATCAGGGACCTTGGGGGAAGGGGTCAGAGGAGCCGCTGAGCACCCTCCCTGCCTCTCTGCCCCCTTGCCCCGGGCATCTGCCATTTGATGCCCTCCGGGAGGAAGCTGGGGCGATGTCTTCAAAGAAGAACTCCCTGTTGCTAATTGGCGCGCAGAGACCTTTAGGCTAATTAACCTGTTTATTTGTCTCTCTGGAGCAAATTAGAAGGTTTAGCAGGGGAGGGTGGAGGAGAGGCGTTTGCTGGCGGCCCCTGGGGGGGGGGGGCTCTGGATGGCTGCGCCGTGGGCAGCGTGGCTGCTGGGGAGGACGGGACAGGGCTGGCTGGTGGCAGTAGTGAGGGGCGGCCGGAGTGCCATGGGGAGGAGCCGCCCTCAGCTCCTTCCTCGTCTCCATGACTCAGAACAGAACGGCTGTTCAGAGAGCCCAGACCCTTTGGGATAGTGTCCAAGCAGGGGTTCTGGATTCTTCTCTGGCAGCCCCTGTCCAGGAGACAAGAAGCTGGAGGGAGCGAGCAGGGCCATTTGTGGGGGAAGTCTCGCCTCTATGCTTCTAGTACTTGTGCCCCAGCTTTGCCAGGTGGAGTCCCCTTTCTTCTGGGGTCAGAGGTCCCTTCAAGGCCCCTTGGCTGGCTGGGCGTGGTGGCACATGCCTATAATCCCAGTGCTTGGGAGCCTGAGACAGGAGGATCAAAGGTTTGAGGTCAGACTCAGCAACTTAGCCAGACCTTGTTTCAAAATAAAAATAAAGGCGGGCGTGGTGGCGCATGCTTGTAATCCCAGTACTTGGGAGGCTGAGACAGGAGGATCTGGGTTTGTGGCCAGCCTCAGCTACTTAGTGAGGCCCTCCGCAACTTAGTGAGACCCTGTTTCAAAATAAAGAATAAGAGCCGGGTGTGGTGGTGCACGCTTGTAATCCCAGTACTTGGGAGGCTGAGACAGGAGGATCGCAGGTTCAAGGCCAGCCTCGGCAACTTAGTGAGGCTTTCAGTAACCGAGTGAGACCCTGTTTCCAAATAAGAAATAAAATCAGGCTGGGGTGTAGCTTGGAGGTAGAATGCCTCTGGGTTCAATCTCCAGTACCAAAAAAAAAAAAAAAAAGAATAGAAAATAGGGCTGGGGGTATAGCCCAGAGGTAGAATGCCTCTGGGTTCAATCCCCAGTTCTTAAAATAAATAAATAAATAAATAAAATTAAAAGGGTTGGGAGTGTAGCTCAGAAGGATAATGTCCCTGGGTTCAATCCTGAGTACCAAAAAAAAAAAGCACCCTAGGCCAGGCATGGTGGCACACGCTTGTAATCCCAGTACTTGGGAGGCAGAGACCAGAGGATCCCAGTTTGAGACCAGCCTAAGCTACTTAGGCCCTCTGCAACTTCGTGAGACCCGGTTTCAAAATAAAGTATAAAAAATAGGG
>PVJS01003361.1:0-76297 GCA_004027185.1 Glis glis
TTGGCGGGTTCTGTTGTTGTGGGATTGTGGGGGCTCATTTTTTCTTTGCTATTCTTCCTTTTCATGGTTTCAGGTTTCTTATGTTTATACCTTTGTTGCTTTTGGTAGCTCTTCGTCTCTCACTCTGTAGGTATCCTATGTCAAATCCCTCTCCCTTTATATTTTCTTATCCTGGGGGTAGATAGTTGCTACTAGGTGAGCCTTAAAGATGAGTGGCCTTTACTGAGTAGTTATTCTCACTTACTCAGTATAATGTCCATTTGCAGGCCCAGTTCTTGGTCTCCTTCAGTGATTGGGACCCTTGCCTGGTGCCTCTCATTACCTGTGCGTGGGACCAGTGCCACTATTGCCCCTCTCTCTGCAAGCGTGGGTCTCTGCGGTCTCCACTTGGGCTGTCTCTCTCTGTCTACACCTATGGTAGGAGTCACCAGCAGGGGGCCCCAGGCTTGTGTCTCTCTTTGCCTACAGAAGCAGTGGTTGTCGCTTTGCCCCGATTCTATGTAAACACGGAACTCCACGTTTTCCACTGGGAGGGCTGGTTTGGTCCAATTTTCCCCAGGTATCACAGCTGTATGTCCTGTGGCTATCCCCGGGGACTCTACAAGGGTTCTGTGACCCCCGGGTTGCAAGTCTGTCCCACCCAAATGTCACCAGGGATTGTCTGCTTATCCATACATCTACCGCATCCCACAGCAGACCCTACTCCTGCCTCTGCCGGGGCAATCTGCACTGTCTCAGACCCTGTGAGTCCCTGTGGCCGTGCTGGGTGGTCTCCCCCTGGGGCTGCTCATTGACTTACAGTGTCGTTGAGCGCTGCTTTTAATCTCTGGGGTGGGGGGTGGGCTCAGCCGGTGCCGCAGGTTCTGGTCAGGCCTCTGGGTCCTGGGGACTCTATCGAGTGTGGATTGAACTGCTGCTCACTTTTGTCACTGATGCTCTGCAGTGCTGGTTTTAGAAGAGTCCCCTGTCTTCTTTGTTGGTGGCCTGCAGAAGCCACAATGCCGGTAGCCATCAGTGCGGTCTGACCAAGATGGCGCCACTGCCTCTTCTGCCGACGCAGCAGTTCGGGTCTGTGTCGCGCGTGGAGTGAGTCGCTGCTCGCCTTCACTCTGCTATTCTGCTGCTGCTGGGTTCACAGTAGGTCACTGGCGTCTCCGTTGGTCTTGTGTGGAAGCCACAATGCTGGTAGCCACCGGTAAAGTCCTGCCGAGATGGTGCCACTGCAACCGCTGTGGCTGCTGCCGTTTAGTGTGTTGAGTGTGGAGGAGCCGCTGCTTGCTTTCGTCTCTGCTGACCTGCAGTTGAACTCACAGCAGGTCTCTGGCTTCTCTGCCGGCAGCGTGTGGAAGCCGCAATGCCGGTAGCGGCCGGCGTGGTCTGGCCAAGATGGCACCGCCACCATCCCTTAGGTAAGGCACTTGGAGTTTTTTACTTTCCTCTGTTTTGTCTTCTGGCTTTGATTCCGTTGTGTTTCAAACTTTTCATTGTTTACTTCAAGTTTGTGTTGCCTTTCTTCTGTGGAGAGGTTGCTTTCACAGCGAATGAGGTGTGCGTCTCAGAGAGATCGTAGCGTGGCGCCATCTTGGATCCGACCAACCATTGTGTAATATTTAAATTGGGTTTAAACTTCTTCTTAAACATTTATCATCTCTTTATGAAAACTTTCAAAATTCTGTGTCCTAGCTTTTTGAAATATACAGTACATTGCTGTATCCCACCTCTTCAAACCAACAAATAAAACCACCCAGGGACGTATCTTAACCAAGGACCTTCACATACGTTATCTCAGTACAACCTGTAGTGGGGATGTTTTTGTTAATCCCTTTCTACAAATGTAAAAGGCAGAGACACAGCACTGTCCTACAGTGATTCAGCCCAGAAAGGCAAGTCAAGCTCAAGCTCAGATACTGGTCTCCAAAGCCTACATCTTCCTAGGACACAGTGTGACAACAAATGTCAATAAACCACAGAGCAGCCCAGCGGGGAGCCCCTGGCCCAGGGACCAGCAGGCACCAGCAGTCAGGGGAAAGGTCTATCTCCACCCAGAGAGGAGAAAGGATACCATGTCAGGTCTCTCCTTCCCTCCCACTTCACCACCTGCTTCCTGATGCTCTGCAAACGCTGTGACACCTCTCGTGTCAATAGGGACAGAGCGGGGAGCCCACCGAGACACTAATCAATTACTCCAGAAACTGACAGTCTGCGGGTTTTTCACTTAAAAACAAGTTAAAATATGTCACTACTTTTTCATTCAGTTTTAAGAGTGCATTTAGACATGGGGACTTTAGCATGAATAACCTCAGATTTATGTGCTGATCAGATGGATCCTTAAACTTCCTAAGTGCTTAAAGTGTACACATTTTTACTTGAAAAATTACCAGGTTTGTCTAAAGAAAAAATTCAAACATAAAACACAGAGCTCATTTGAAGGAGAAATTCTCCAATGGAGTGAACCCAGCCTGTCATAAAAAAGTTAAACCAGGCATAAAGGAAAATGTCAGATGTGTGGGAGAACCAGCTGTCTCCCCCCTCCCCCTCCTCTCTTCTTTATTTTTTATTTTTATAACCTAGATCAGATTATAGGAGAATGTATGACAGTCTGAGGCTGGGCATCGGCAGGGCCGGGAGGGAGTGAGCCTTACTCCCCCGGGTGATACTGAGCTCTCTCCTGGAGAATGCATTTTTAAAAACTTCTAAATAAAGCGCTCTCGAGTGGCACATTTATATCCAGCAAAGAATTACTCAAATAAGAGACACTGTCAGCTATTTATTTTAAAAGCTTTTTTCCTGAAGGGGGGGGAATCTCTCCACTCTTCTCCATGTTCCTTCAAAAGGGTTTGAGTGAATTCATTCCTGGCTTTATTCTCCCGTTTAGAGGATGAGACTGTCTCCTGATCCAAGGATGAGTTCTACTCCTCTTTCTCTCTCTTCTCCACCCCCAGCTGAACTATCTGTCTGTCCACCTTCCAAACACCTTCTAAACAGACACAGAAAGGGAAGCCGAGTTTCTGGCCCATGAGGGTCTGTTGGAGATGGGAAGTGGAGACTGTATGCTTGTAGGATGCAGAAGGGGTTATCAATCAAGTTCCAGAAGTAGGACCCAGCCAGAAAGAAGGAAGAGGAGGAGGAAAGGATGCAAGGAGGGAGGAAAGGAATGTAAAACAAAAAGGGAGGATGCCATAGTTTGGATCTTGAATACCC
This sequence comes from Glis glis, assembly GCA_004027185.1. Taxonomy (NCBI): domain Eukaryota; kingdom Metazoa; phylum Chordata; class Mammalia; order Rodentia; family Gliridae; genus Glis; species Glis glis. Next base: position 3,202 of record PVJS01003361.1, read on the forward strand.
CCAATGTGTTGAAGACTTGGTCCCAGCCCATGGTGCTAATGGGAAGTGGGGACCATTAGGAGGTGGAGGTGGTGGAAGGAAGTTAAGTCATTGGGGGCATGCCCTTGAAGGGGGTATTAGGACCCTGGCTTCTCCCCCCTTCTCTGCTTCCCAGCCACCATGAAGTGAACAGGTATCCTCCACCTATCACGATGCACTGTGCCTCCACAGGCCCAAAGCAAAAGGGTCAGATGAGCTGGGCAAGGTAGCCCACGCCTGTAATCCCAGTACTTGGGAGGCTGAGACAGGAGGATTGCAGGGTTGAAGCCAGCCTCAGCAACTTAGTGAAGGCTTCAGAAACCTAGTGAGACCCTGTTTCCAAATAAAAAATAAAATAGGGCTGGAGGTGTAGCTCAGAGGTAGAATGCTTCTGGGTTCACTCCCTAGCACCACAGAAATAAATAAATACATACATACATACATACATACATACATGCATACATAGAATCTAATGGGATGCTAGCATAACACACCTGCAGTCAGGCCAGCATGGAACTGTTTGTGACAATGACAGTGATCTCTGCATCATGGGGCCATTGTGATCAGCATCCATCTGCAACCTGGCATCTCAAGCCCCACTTTCCCCAAGAAGCCCTCCACGATTGGGCTGACCCCAGAACAACTTCCTCTCTTTGAAGGTGCAGCATTTTTGTGTTCTGTACCACACAGCCCAGCAGTAGAGAATGTACCCTCCTGTACTCTCCTCTGGCTGTTTTGTGAAGGACTCAGAAACAGGGACAGGCAGAGGAGGCAAAATATCATGGTGGCTAGGCCTTATCTCTGGAGTCTACCACCATTAAAATGTGCATCTGCCTATCTTATGCATTACACACCTGCAGGGGACACCATTCCCACCCACTAGAGTGCATGTGGCACTCTCTGGAGCCTGACTCCTGGTGACCCTGAGTCAGACAGTCCCGTGTTCAGATTCAGGCCTTACCCACTGGTTCCACGTGGTCTTATGCAAATACTGTACCTCTCTAAACCCATTTCCTCACCTGATAGATGGGGATACGGTTGCTCCTGTCTCGAAGGATTTCTGAGAGAGTGAAGGAAGATGGCGTGTTGAAGTGGCTAAGCACAGAACCAGCAGTAACAAGAGCTCAATATGTCAATTATTATTTTTTGAGCCTGAACAGAGAGGAAGGCACAGAGGAGGTGTTCAACAGATGTTCATCGATCGGCGAGTTGCTCCCCTGTAAAGTCTGGGCTTGTGGCTCTTTCTCCAAAGATTTCTGCTTGAGCAAGCCAACTTTCCTGAAGTGGTAGGTGGAATATAGCATCTATCAGAAGAGACTCAGGGAAGCAAAAAGGGAAAGAAAGCCAGAAGAGAAGGGACTGTCAAGTCGCTGCATCGCCCTAGGTTGGCTGGGAATAAACACTTCCCAAGGGTGGGAATGCCCCTCAGTTTGCCCCTGCTCCACGAGCAATGTGCTGAAGAAGCAGGGGTAGGTGTTCTTGTCGATTCTGCTTCTCCAGCATCTTCCCTTTCTCCCCAAGGCGAGGTACTCTGTGATCCACATTCTTGGCCTGGCCCTTCCCCATTCACATGTCCATGTCATCCACCAAGAGAGACAGACGGACCATTTGCAGCAACAGAAATAGCCCCAGTCAGGGAGTTATTATTACTACAACTTATTATTCCAGGTGACTTGAATCCTGGTCTGGTTCGAGAACTGTATCCTTGGCTTTCATCAGCCTTGGGTTACTTGTCTCTGCATCAGAAGAACTAGTAAATTCTCTATCTACCTTGTGAGGTTGCAAGAGGTCTCAAACAGGATAACATGAAAGTACTTGAAGAGGTATACAGTTGTCCCCTTGTATCTGCTGGGGACTGGTTCCAGAACTCCTGTGGATACCAAAATCTGCAGATGCTCAAGTTCCTTATGAAAAATGAGGCAGTATTTGCAAAGAACCTACGCACATCCTCCCATATACTTTAAATCATCTCCAGATTACTTACAATACCTAATACTATGTAAATGCTATGTAAATAGTTGTTATACTACATTGTTGAGGGAATAATGACAAGAAAAAGAGTCTGTACATGTTCAGTACAGATGCAATTTTTTAAATCTTTTCAATCCATGGTTGGGTGAATCTGCAGATGCACAACCTGCAGATACAGAGGGCTGACTGTATTGAGCTACTCAAAAACTAATGTGAATGATTATACACATAATAATTATTAATTTATTACTATACCCAATAACGCCCGTGGGCCTTATACTACTCACAAACTGTCCAGCTGCCTCTCTGATAAGAGTATATGTAAACTGATAAAGGAAGGCTTAAAGTGGCTGCCATTGTGAAAAATTAAGAAAGCTTCCCAGGCAGAGAAGAAAGTGCAAAGGACCTGTGGCAAGGAGAAGTCTTGAATGTTCTAAGAATGCATAAAAGCTCACTACAGCCGAAACATAGTGAGTAGGGTCTATGGAGAGAGAAATGACATGTAGCAGGTGCTCGATAGCATTTGGTAAGTGAGTGAACGGATTGGCGAGTGAAGGCGGCTGCTATCTCAGTCTTGGAACCTCGTTCTTCTGACCTTTCTCTAGGGGTGCACATCTCTGTAGCACCACTGCATGCCTCTGGTAACCTTGTCTTAGACCCTCTACTAAGTTGTCTGCTCTACTGACAGAGACCCCCGTCCCCAAGCTCCACCAGCTCACCTGGAGATCAGATGCCAGCCCGGAAGCTCTGACATTTACACTTGGCTGGCCCTGTCCACCTGCCCACTCGGAGCCCCATCCTTCCCTCCTGCTCTGGCTCCCCAGGGGGATCACTGCCCATGTTTATAAAAACTGAACATGCCATTCAAACCTGCACCGCTGGCCTCACGGCGCCCAGGATCGGGAGCCACTATTTTTCACCACTCCTTTCTGTCACTGGACTTTACAAGCTAAGGCTGGTCTCCCCCTTGGCTGTTCCCAGAACCTCACAGACAGTAATGAGTCTGGGGTTGGTGTTAAGCTCAGATGTCAAACAGAGTGGCCAGGGCCTCCCGAAACGCCGAGAGAGCCGCGAGCTTCTCCCTCTACAAGGTCAGCTTGTGTGTAACACTTCATTAAATTGCTCAAACACTGAGCCATGTCTTTAACCAATACCTTTAATGTCATTTTCTGCAGACTTAATAGAGGAGCATTAGCATACCTGTCAAGTCTTCCCATTTAAACTTCGAAGCAAGTGAAGTTTAAAGTGCCTCCCTCAGCCCACAGTGGATTTAGCTTCAAACTTTGGTTTAAGAAAAAGAAAAAAAAAAGGAGCAGGAGGGGGAATTCTCCGTGGGGCGGTGTGATGAAGCAGGGAATGTTCCTGCTAGGCAGCCTTCTTCCCAGCCTCTTTTCCCGCCTCCAGGAAGTATACCTAGGTTAACAGCAGCAGGAGGCTGGCCTCGGCATTGACTGCAAAGTGACCTTTTCATGTCTCAGACTCATGGACTAGAACATAGCCCCCAGAGGTCAATTAATCCATGCCTCTGCCCTCCAAGAGCCAGCTGTGCAGAGTGGAACATGAGCCATTCCGGGGTGGGGACAAAGACCAGACCAGGCATGAATGTCTGTCCCCAAGACATTCATGTGTTGAAACTTGACCCCTAAAGTGATGGTATTAGGAAGGGGGGCAGTTGGGGGCAGTGAGTAGGTTATGAGGGTGGAGGCCTTGTGAATGGGATAAGTGCCCTTATAAAAAAAGACCCCAGCCAGGCATGGTGGCACATGCTTGTAATCCCAGTTCTTGGGAGGCTGAGACAGGAGGATCGCAGGTTCGCGGCCAGCCTCAGCTACTTAGTGAGGCCCTCCACAACTTAGTGAGACCCTGTTTCAAAATAAAGAATAAAAAATAGGGCTGGGGGTGTAGCTAGGAGGTAGAATGCCCCTGGGTTCAATCCCCAGTACTTCAGAAAAAAAATACCCCAGAGAGCCAGCCAGCCCCTTTCCCTCTCAGTGGGAAGATGCCATCTCCAATAAAGAGATGGAGCCTTTACCGGACACTACCTGCTGGCGCCTGGTTCTTGGACTTCCCAGCCTCTAAGTTGCTGAGGCTGGCCTTGTACCTGAGATCTTCCTGTCTCAGTCTCCCAAGTACTGGGAATTTTGTTATTTATAAGCCACCTGGTCTATGGTGTCTTTGTTATAGCAGCCCAAATGGACTCAGACAAGGGGTATTGAGAGGATTGTTCCTTGTCATACAGTCCATTTGGACCATTTGGGGTAAAACTCTGAGGCTCATTCTTTCTGACTGGCCTGGACACTGTGGATGTGGACAGTTTGGTGTGCAGATAGCCAGATAGCTCTGCCCTTTGCCCTGGTGGGGAGAGGAGAAGGCCCTGGAGCTGCAGGGGAAGCCAAGAGGCAAGTGCCAGTGAGTAGGTCTGCAAAGGCCTCCTAGTTTGGGAGGTACTTGCTGCTCCCTTTGAAACAGGGTCTTGATAAGGTACTGTGCACTGTTGGCCTTGAACCTGAGATCCTCCCTCCTCAGCCTCCTAAGTACTGGGACTACAGGCATGCACCACCGGGCCCAGAAAGTTGCTGTTCTTTGGGTCAGTCTCAGAGCTCCTGGGAGTGAGGTCCAAATAGCAAGTGCATAGTACAGCCTCTCTGCTGTACCACAGTAGAGGGTGTCTGGGTCTTTGGGGGGCTGCTATACAGCAAAAAAAATGCCATAGTCAGGGAGACTTGTAAACAACCAGCATTCATTGCTCACAATTCCGAAGGTGGGGAGTCCGAGATGAAGGGGCCAGCAGACATGGCGGCTGATGAAGGCCTGCCTCCTGGCTCATAGACAGCTCTTCTTTCTCTGTCCCTACATGTGGTCACTTTTATAAGGGCGCTAACCCCAATCATGAGGGCTCTGACTTCATGACCTCATCACCTCCCACAGGCCTCCACTTCCTAAGACCATCACCTGGGGGTTAGGATTTCAACATAAGCCTTTCAGAGGGACACACATTCAGACCGTAACAAAGTTTATGAGGAACAAGGTAACAAGCAGGAGAGTCCATCTGGAAACTTCATTATCTGTTGCCAGGGGAGGGAAGACCAGGACTCTGTGCTCTGGGGTCAGGGATGGAGCAGAGGGCAGGCATTCGGCCTTAGTAAATCCCATCTCTGAAATGGGTTCTACTGTCAGTGGAAGGTCAACTCTCATGGAGGGGGCGGGAGCTGGAGCCCGAGTACTCAACATGAAAGACTTGGCGGGTGTTGGGAAACAGGATAATGAATGTGCTTCTGTCATTAAACCACTAATCGTTAATTATCCCCCTAGACATCACATAATGTGCTACCCAGGCAAAAATAAAATTGCTTGAACTTTTCCACCAAGTTCTAGTTTTAAACAAATTACTCGCGTCAAAACTATTTACCAAAGTGAGTAATTTTAGACATTTATCAGACTTCATAACACGCTTTAATTAGCACCAGCTAATAAAGTCCTCATGTAATTAAGCATACATACATCCTTGTTTATTTTTTTCATTTTAAGTTTTTGCTTATGATCATTTTTGGAAATGATTTGATGTGTGGCTTCGAGAGTACACGCATGGCACGGAGGTGTGTGCCTTTGTGTGCGTCTTTCCAATGTCACTCGGTAATGAGATGCCACGTAACGGAAGCACCTGCTTAATTATTAATGCTGCAATTAGGGCAAGAAGGAGGAGTTTTGCCCCCCTCAAAGTGGAAAGCCGATCCCTGGCTCCCACAGCGACGGGACTGGTGTAGACTGGCACTCTCGCCCCATCGGTCCCAGGGGACAGATCAGACAGTGTGACTTATGCCTGGATGCCCTTAGGGAGCAAGCAGGTCTATAAGGAGCCTGCTGGTTTCCCTGACATGCTCCTCCAGAGAGGCTCCACAGTGAGGATGGCAGCAGTGACAGTTCACTCCCAGCTCAGAAACCTGTCACTCAGAGATCAGCATTTTAACTACCCCCTGCCCCTCAAGAAGAAGAAGAAAAAAAAGAAGGACACCTTAATTTACCCTTCTGATTGGCTTGATAGCTGTCAGATTGACAACCTGTCTCTGGCTGAAAGGGACCTGGTGTTAGTTCTCAGGCTGGTACTGTGTGCATTACACGGTCGGCTTGCTTCCGGAAGTGGCACTGCTAAGATGGCGACTCTGCACCCCGAACTCTGCTCCCCTAGCTCTGGCCTCTCTACTCATTGGCCATGAGGCTCAGGGTGACCCTTGGGCCAGATAAGCTACGTCTCCAACTGAAAGCTGGTGGCCGTGACTTCTCTTTCCCCCACGATTGGTGGGTCCAGTGGGTGTCGCCAGGCAGAAACAGAGCCTTCTGCAGATGGTACACTCAGCAAGGTTACCCCGGACCCTGCAGGTTTGAGAGAGAGACATTGATAGTGCAGGCACTCACATGTCTCCAAGGGTTAACTGTTGTCTTACATAAAGTTTAGGACTTAATTCAACCTCCGGGTAAGGCTGGGCAATTCGTGTTCTCTCTTCTCTAAGAAAATGAGTTAAGAAGTCGGGCGTGGTGGCGCACGCTTGTAATCCCAGTACTTTGGGAGGTGGAGACTGGAGGATCCGGGTTCGCAGCCAGCCTCAGCTCTCTCGCTCTCTCTCTCACCCTGTCTCTGTCTCTGTCTCTCTACCTAGTGAGGCCCTTCGCAACTTCGTGAGACCTGGTTTCAAAATAAAGTATAAAAAATAGGGCCGGGGGTGTAGCGCGGAGGTAGAACGCCCCTGGGTTCAATCCCCGGTACCGCCAAAAAAAAAAAAAGAAAATGAGTTCAGTAATTTATATTATGATGATAACATCAGCTGAGAAGCTGTTCTTCTCCGAAGGGCTAGCATATTTCGTAGTCTCTGTAAATCCACGCTCATTTTAGTAAATATAAAAATACCCAGACCCCTTAAAACTCCCCAAAATTTGAATACACCTTCCACCTCATTGGAAAGCCCTCATACATGACAGACACGTGTGTCTGCACTAAGATTTTGTCAAGGTTTACTGTCCATAGCTTGTGTTAATAAACCAGTTTTCTAAGCATACTGTAGTATTTATTTGCTCTTTCAGAGTATACATGCCCTCCTGCAATCCCTGAAAGCTTCCCTAGGGGATAAGCATACTTCCTCGGTCCCCACATGTATCAGTTTAAAGCTACACTCACAATATGGTAGTCACCAGCCACATGGCTACTGAGTATTTTAAGTGCGGCTGGTCCACACTGAGTTGTGCTGTGCCTAAACATACATCCAGGGACTTCATATGAAACAGAGAGTGCAAACTGTCTCAATGATTTTAATATAAATTACATGTTGAAAGGATAGCATTTTGTTTATGTTGGCTTAAATAAAATATATTATTGAGATTAGTTTAACTCATTTCTTTTCACTTTTTTAATGTGGCTAATCAGAGCTTTTAAAACTATATGTGAGCTGGGCGTGGTTGCACATGACTGTAATCCCTGTATTTGGGCAGGTTCGAGGCCAACCTCAGCAACTTAGTGAGACCTGGTTTCAAAATAAAGAAATAAAATAGGTATGAGGGTGTGGGCTTAGAGATAGACTGTCCCTGGGTTCAATTCCCAGTAGCACTTGCACACGCGTGCGCTCGCACACACATACACACACACACTTTATGTGCGTGGCTCTCATTTTTCTATTAGTCAGAAGGGATCTAAAAGATTATGACAGATTTGGAAGCTATGGCAGCTGATGGTGGAAAGAATTCTGGCTTGACCTGGGTTTGGTCCAGCTCTGCCACTCATTGGCCGTGTGACCTTGGCACATATCTTTTTACTTTTCTGGACCTCAATTCTCCGAGAAAGTTGACTATACAAGAAGACCTGTGAGATCTGGCCCAGTTGCAGTCTTCTGCAGTCGTATATAACAGGATCGTCCTCTTTCTGGACATCTTAAAACAAGGAAACAAATTCCCTCGGGTAGCTTTAGAGATGGAGCCATCATGGCAGGAGAGAGGAAAGGTTACAGTGACCTCTGCCGTTTCTGATTGGCCCTTGGTTGCTCTATTCCTAGCCGTCCTGGGAACTAGTTCCTGGAGGTATGAACTCTGATGTCTCCACCATGGTTCTCCCATCCCATTTTGCCAGACAAAACAGCACCTGGAGAGGGGCACACCTGTCCTATCCTTTAACCCATGGTGATATGTCACTGATCAGCACAATTGGCTCTAATAGCTCCCCAGGTGGATTCCAGAGAGCAATGAGCCGAACATAAAAATCCCTTTATTATTGCCATTTCGCTTTTATATACCCATCAAGCTTTCATATTTAATCTCCTACATCACAATAGCTGATCATTTTTAACATTTGACATTGATAGAGTGCCCACTGCTATTATTCTGACATCCTATAAAACATTACACCCATTTGCAATAGAAAAGGCCAAGAATCAATACCCAGCCCCATTTTCCACTGTGGCCGTAAATCACGAAGCACCTAACAAATTGGTTTAAGTAGAAGAAACTTCATAACCAATGAATGGCCTGACCAATCCCCGCCCCCTGTTAGAGCTGACAGGGACCTGGAGGCCTGAGGACTGGGGGACAGGGCGTCCGCAGGGCAGGGGAGGAGCCCGGCTGCTCCACAGGCACCAGGATTCCCCAGGGATAAGTCTGTCCATCTGGGTGGGCCCTGGGGACACCCACCGAGAATAAAGGACACCTTTATTCTGCTCATGTCAGATTTAGTTCTTGCCTTATAGCAAGTGACCCTACTTTTGGAAGCTGGTGGCTTCCTTCTTACTACCTCATTTTTCTAAGGCTCAAAGTCCCATTGTCAAAATTATTGGTTTATTTTGTCAGTTGACCCATTCATTGGACCAACAAGATGTTAAACTGAATTGGATGGCTATTTAATCAAACTGACTTTAGGATGAATTAATTGATCAGACAGTTGAAAAGGGCCAAAGCCAGGAGTTAAGAAAAAGCATAGATTTAGTCATTGCTTAAAATATTCGGGTAAAAGGTCAAGCTAAATATTCAGTCATTATCCTTGGGTTTGAAGTGAATGATATTTAAAAAATCTAGAAGTTTAGAATATTCAGAGAATTGTCATCATTTTTATTTCTTTGGGCAGCATCTAGATTCACCCCTAGGCTATGATAATTTTGTTGGACTCCACTGAAAACTTTTTACAGCTCAAGTCACCTAGTTGAAAATACATGAGCCCATGGTCCTACTGAGTGCAAATGCTGAATGCTGGAATATTCTAATAGCATGAGGACCTGAGACAGCAGAAGAGAAAAGCAGCATATTTGCCAATTTATTTTCAGTGTGGGATTGTATTTTTTTATAGAACTCTGGCATATGAATGTAGAAGCAGACCTGACTCCTGTGATAGGTACACTCTAAATTTCACACACAGACCAGGTTTTTGTAGAACAAATTTCTTTTTCCTATCAACATACATTATAAATTCAGAGATGATTTGCCTGCATTTCAATTAGCAGTGAGTGATTCTTTACATTATCTATCTTATTCAACCTGTTAATGATCCTACGTAAAATGAAGAGCTTTTGTCAAAAGGGAGTCTTTGATAAAGAACACACCTTTAACAAAGATTTGTGAATGATTCTAGTCATTCTGTTTTGCACATTTGGAATGACACACGTGGGAGATAACTGGATGCAGATTTGCAGTGGCTCTTTTGGAAACTTGGGACACTGCTAAGAACATCAGATTTGGAGGCAGGAGAGTCTGGCTTGAGTCTCATCCTGTCATTTCCCAATTGTGTGAGTCCCAGGTGGATGAGATATATGACCTCTCTATGCATTAGGTTTTTCATTTGTAATAGGGATAATAATCCCCTATCTCTTTTATAAGATCTCTAATGAGGAAATGAGATAATTCAAGTAACTGCATTTACTATTATTGTCATTACTGATAATGCAATAATAATAACAAAATATGATGACAGAAGGAACGAGATAAACCATTCTTGTATCAGTTTTATTTTACACCAACAGGAGCAAAGTTCCTTTTATTCAGAACAAACCTAATAGAAAGCACAAAACCCTTACATCTAGGCCCCTCAATTTTGTACCCATAGAAATGAGAGTCAGAAAGACAATCAGGTACAAGCAGATCCTAGAAGACTGCTAAGTCCTAAAAGTCATTTTTTGTGTATGGTGTTGGGCATTGAACCCAGGGGCTTTCTAACTCCAAGCTACACCCAGCCTTCTCTCAAGTACTGGGATTACAGACATGTGCCACCATACTCCTAAAAGTCATTTGACTTTTGCAATATATTGCTTTTTCACTGAGTATATTTAGATATATTTAATAAATTCATCTACTCAATCAACAAACATAAATTGATTACCTATTCTGTATTGTGGACTAAGGTCCATCTTGAATGTATAGCAAAAAAAAAGACAAAATATGGTCCCATGTAGATTGTCTATATATGAGGTTCTCGAGCTTTCTGGTGCATCAGAATCCCCTCCCAGGCCCTGATCTTCAAAATCAGAATTTTGCATAGTAGAAGCTGAGTGCCTATGTTTTGACAAATTTCCCAGATAATCACAACATTTGGAGCCACCGGCCTACATGGTAATGCACCATTAGCCAGCAGATACTGCCACCAGGAACCATCCTCCTCCAACGGAATGTGGTTTTCAGGGCTTGAGATTCCTGATTTCTGGTTTTCCTAAAATTGGGACACGACTAGAAAGTGGTGTGTTTAGCTGGTGCGTGGCCACCGCAGGGATGCGGAAACAGGCCAAGTTCTTTCTTCTTCGCCTTTGTTCTTCTGCCGTTGACTTGCTCCAAAAGAACCTGGTGTGTTTGTCATGACAGACCACAGGTCTCCTGCCTGTGGGCCCAGAGGACCACCCAGAAACCCCATTATCCCTTTATCATCAAGCATGGAATGCTTCTCTTTGGACTAAGTCTCTGTTTAGAGCCTGAGTGAGCGGAGGGGAAAGCCAGGGAAGAAAGAGAGGAGGTGAAGTCAGCTCCCTGGCGACTTAGCCATATTGTTCTCGAGCTGAAGCAATGCTCCCAGTACTGCTCCCTTCCATAGATCTGCTGAGGAGCTCTTCCCGAGCGCGTGCCCCTCAGTCATCTCAGTGAAGCCGCCCTTGGGAGCCCTACGAGAGACCTGGGGAAAGTGTCACAGCTGCTGCTTGATGGAGGGTGAAGCCCAAGTTGGGAACAGTGCAGGGAGTTCCCCAAATCCAAGAAGCATGTGAGCCCTGCAGACAGACGGTGCTGGTCTTGATCACCTTTGTAGCCCTCAGCATATTTCTAGGAATATACAAAATCCTTTAAAAAACTGTATTTGTTAAATGAATGAATGAATGAACAAATGAGAGGTTAAAAAACAGTCACCAGAGCTGGCCCAGCATGAGACTGTCTTCTCAGCCCAGGGGCTGATGGTCAGGAGTTCTCTACTGCACTAATGAAAACTGAACTGAGCCCCCAGCTCACATGCCCCTGCCGAAATCTCATAGTTTTCAATAATCATGTACTTTCAAAGTACTGGAGCCTTTTGTGATCCTCTCATCGTGGACCCTGAGTAGCCCTTCCGATACCTTTTTTATTTTTTTTAACTCAAGTTTCAGTGAGTTTGGCAAACAAACCTTCATTTCGCCTTGTAGTCAGTCCCTCCTTCCCTGGATGGGGAGCTATTCTTGGCTTGTAGCTGCTCCTGCTGATTTTGCAATATCATGATTTCAGCGGAATAGAAATGCATCTTATTCCCACAGAAGTGCCCAGAGCCCTTTTGACAGGAGCTAGTTTTGTCACGTGAAGTTTGGGGTGAGCCGGTGGCAGTGATTCCCACATGCAAAGATCCTGGAAGGAAAGGGCTAGCAGCCTACCACAGGTACCTCCTCCTCCCCTGTAGTGGGCCCTCAGCCCAGCCAAGTGAAAGCCCCACACAGCCTCCCTTGGCCAGGAGCTTAGCACCACTTAGCACTAAAGTCCATTTCTTGAGTTGAAATGTAAGTCACATTTTGTCTTGTTCAGTCCTCGGTGGATTTGGAGAACCTGCCCGTCATTTAAGCCCAGGATGCTGGATACACAACCAAGCAAAGCTGTGGCGCTGTCTTCCTGAGAGGCCTGCAAGGAAAGATGAGAAGTCCTAACCTCTTAGAGTCCAGCAAGGTGCATGCTTGCCTGGAGGCAGGGGCGAGGGCCGACAGACTCCTGTGGACCCTTGGGTATGTCTGGTTTTATGTGCCATAAACCTCTTTCTAGTAGAGAGTTTCAGAGCATGAGAAGAGAAGGTGTGCAAGCCCGGATCCTGTTCTAGAAAATAGGGAAGACAAATACGTCGCAGCCATGGAGTTGTGCATACCTGTGACAAAGAAGCCAAGGGGGCAGGCAGTGCCAAATGTTCTGTTTCCAGACCCATCTGAGCACCCTTAGCTCCCTTCAGTTTCCCCTTCCCCTAGGCCCAGGTGTTCAGGACCCAGGCTGCCTCCTGTCCCATCAAAAGTGACCCTTTGATATCTGATCGCCCATCTGTTGGGCTAGGCATGTGGAAGAGACAGCTGGCACAGCCCCTCCCAGGGGACTGCAATTAGGGGATATTTAATCCTGTCACCTGGTTCATTTGCAGTGATGGATTTGGGCTGGAGTGCTGAGTGGCACCAAGAGGATATTGGATTACCAGGGCCCATCCCCTTCACCCCTCAAAGAGAACTGGCCCTCCCCTGCCCCTGCACCTGTCTTCCCTGGCCCCAAGATGAGCCACCTGGCTCCCGTGAATTAGGTACAAGCACTGGCTGTTACCCCTTGCCCCCATATTTCACCTGAAACCTCCTGCAGATATGAAAACACTGATGAGATCCCCATCCCCCATGCTGCTCCCCTGCCCCACGCTTACCTTGGAGGTTCCGAGTTGTAGAGTCTGGAACTCTAGGAGGTTGCCAGGGACTCACCCTCCTTCCGCTTTCATTCTCCAGGCTCTTACTGCTGGACCTTTCCACTGAGTGTTCAATGTGGGGGTCTTTTTCTGAACCCTGGTGCCACTCTAAATTTACCTAATTTGTCCCTCCTAGAGAGAGACCCAAAGACTTGGATTGTAAGACTTTTGGCCAAGTCACTTCCCCTCTCTGAATCTCAGTTTACTCATCTATAAACTGAGAAGATTGATTAGATGTTCCCCAAGGTCCTTTCCAGATCCAACTTCCTATGTTTGCGGGGGGGTGGGCTGTCATGGGGTGCAGAGTCTGGGCTAGATAAGTGGAAAGATCCCAGAGGGGAAACACAGAGGAACACCCACACAACAAGGTGCTTGTTATGAACTGTCTCCATGTGGAAGAATCCCTGGCATGTCTGGAATAACTGCAAGTGACCTCAATGATTTCTAGTGACCCCTGCGAGGTAGGACTTTAACCATCTTCTATCCAGTCATCAACCCGAGCTTTTAAGGAGCCCACCAAAAAAGAAGTAGACTCACATTCTGGGATTCTCAGTTAGACAAATATTAAAGCAGGCTTTGAGGATAATGGGATGATGTCCACTCTCTGCACATGGCAAGTTTCATGTTTCAGGGGAGGCAAGAGGTACAGGGTCACCCTGGGAGTTCATGACCCTTACGACCTTGTGCAACAGCTGCCACCTCCCAGGATGTGTGCTAGATTTGAAACTTTTCCCGGGGAACTTGTGAGTGGGGGAGGTGACCCATTGTTCCCCTGCTGGAATGGCTCAATGGCTTCCTGCTGCACCCAGAGTAAAACCTGGAGAGAATGCACCAGTGTTGTGTGCATGTGGGATTCTATCACACTAAACCTCAAAATGCTGTATGATTACAGTGCAACAATTAAAGTGTATTAAAAATTAAAAAAGAATAAAACCCCAATGTATTGCCACAGATTACTTTGATGCTTGATCTGGCCTTGCTGTCTTCTGTTATTATTTGTTTGTTTGTTTTTTGGTGCTGGGGATGGAACCCAGGGCCTTGCACATGCTAGGCAAGCACGCTACCACTGAGCTACACCCCCAGCCTATTTCTCTTCTGTCTTGATTCTTCTGGCCACACCCTCTCACTTTCTATGCATAGGCCAGTGTGTGTGAGCATGTGGGCACATGGGTGTACATGTGAGTGTGGTGTATGTTCGTGAGCCAGTGTACTCACATGTCTTAGAGTCTCCAGCCTCATCCCTCCCTCAGCTCGTTGGCACTTGCAGTTCTCTCTGGCTAGAATGTCTTTCCCTTAGTTTTTTTTTTTTTGTGTGTGTGTGGTACTGGGGATTGAACCCAGGGGCATTCTACCTCCGAGCTATACCCCCAGCCCTATTTTTTATTCTTTATTTTGAAACAGGGTCTCACTCAGTTGCGGAGGCCTCACTAAGTAGCTGAGGCTGGCTGCGAACCCAGATCGTCCAGTCTCAGCCTCCCAAGTACTGGGATTACAAGTGTGCGCCACCACACCTGGCTTCCCTTAGTTTTTGATGTGGCTGCTTCCTCGTTATCCTTCTGGACTTGCCTCAATTACTTCAACTATACAGAGATCTTCTCTAATCCCTCTCTATGACATCATTGTTTTTTTCTTAATAGTGTCTCTACATTATCTTGTATAAAACATACTTGCTGCTTTTCCTTTTACTTTCACCTGAATAAAATCTCCATGAAACTAGTAACCTTGTTTTTCTTGTTTGCAGCTATATCCCTGGCACCTAGAATAATCGCCAGCACCTCATAGTAGTACAATACATGTTTGTTGAATCACTGAATGTAGGATTCCTATTGTAGGGTGAGCGTTGGGGCGATATTTCTGGATGTTGTTGGAGGCAGGAAGATTGTGAGAAACACAGGAGTTTCCCTACACCCCCACCCAGCACAGTCACCCCCAAGAACAAGTGCTCCTGCTTCCCACCTCCAACCTGAAGACAGATAAACAGGCCTCACCCTGGCTCTGCCCTGCGATGACCTACTCAGAAAACCTGTTTCTAAGATGATAAAAGGGAATGGAACAAAGAATCCTAATCAATGGAGTGAATTCTGTGCTACATCCTGGAAATGGGGCACTCGCAAAGCAGGCCCAGTCCTGGGAGAGAGCTCTTGAGAGCTGCAGAGCCGCTGCCTTCAAAGGGTCAACGTGAAAGCAAACTGAGAAGCACTTGAGGAGGAGAGAGGATTTCTCTCCAGAGGGGAAGCACTTCCAGCCTATCGCCTATCCCTCTAGCCACAGTGAGGAGTGTGTGTGTGTGTGTGTGTGTGTGTGTGTGTGTGTGTGTGTGCGCACGTCTGTGTGTGTCTCCAACAGAGGGACAGAACATCTGCAGGCCCTGCGGCTCTCAAAGCTCTCAAATGTCCTTGTGAAGAGCGAGCGTCCCGCTGCCCGGCTCCATCCACAGAGGGGCGAGCCCTGTGCATTTTGTTTATCCTCCAGTGCCTCCCGTACCAGTCCATCTCTCCAAGAAGCTTCCCCAACCCCTCCTGGCCATGTGGCTCTTCTGAACATGCAACTGGTTTTAGGTAATTTGATAAATCATCTTAAGGTATTTTTATATGCATGTGTTCTGCTTCTCTATTCCATTTATAAACTCCTTCAAGGCAAAATCTATACATTTTTCCCTTCACTTATAACCCTCTACCCATGATTCTTAGGACAGAATTTTCATCAGTGTGCTTATTGTCTGAACACACTTTTGTAGGCTGAGCGCCCTTGGATGCTGACTTTATTTCATTCATTAATTTATTTTAAATATTTACTGAGGCCCATTATGTGGCAGGCAGTGTGCTAAGTGCTGGGGATTTGGTGTTGAAGCTCGCAGTCTGGGGCCAGGATGGAAACATACACAAATAACTATAATACAATGTGGTAAGTGCTGTAATATAGGTACTGCATGCTCAGAGTGCTCTAGGAACCCAGGAGGGAGCTTATGAAATAATTTAGTTAATGTTCCCATGTCTAAATATGAATGTTTAAATAACGCCTTTCTTTTGTGAGTGTTTCCTGCTTTTCATGGCATTTTCCAGCTCTATTATCTCACTTGATGCTTCTAGTGATCCTGCTAATAAGCTTTTGTTCCACAATCACACCCTTACACAGAGCAGGTGCTCAGGAAATACCTACCTACCGAAAGACACAGTAAGTGACTAGAGAATGGATGTCACAGCTCTAGTTTACAATTAGACAAACTCAATGTCACAAAGTGATTTGCTGAGGGTCATAAGCGAGAACCCAGATAGTCAGTATAAATATGCATTAAACACCTACTATGTGAGGGTCGTTCTCTGCTATGCTGCAGCAGACACCAAGAAAAGCAAGGCACGTTTCTCCCTCCTGGACTTCCAGTCCCATTGGTAAAGCAGGATGTGAACCACAGAGAACTCAATGTGAGAGACAGAGCTCAGGACGATAGCACAAGGCGGTTCCTGGTCAACAAGTTAATGATCGGTGCAGATCAGAAAGACAACAAAAGGCAGGAGGGATCGTCAGAGATGAGGGTGGTCTCACAAGTTAAGTGGAATTTGAGCAGGATCTTTAAAGATGGGTTGATAAAAAATAAGAGAACAGAAAAGGAAGCAAAGAAGAGATAGAAAATAAAATATATACTCAAAGGAAATGAAGCCCAATCACCCCTGAGCATCTTGGCCAGATTAGGAGGGAGGCGGCCCCCAGCAGTTATGTTCACCCCTTCCTCATCGCTCATTCTCGCTCCATGTGCACCTGTTAGTTCTCACCACACTGCTCTGCACCTCCAACCCCCACCTGCCAGCTGGTCTCCTACTATGGACTTTTTCCTCAATCTAGACCTAGTTACTTAAAAAAAAAAAAGCCTGTATGCTCAACTTCTCCCCCAGTGCTCTCATCACTGGGCTCTAACAAAAACCCAGATCCAGCCAGAAGTCAAGGCCCCTCTGTAGTCTTCCCAACGAGGGCCTCTTCTCCCTCATCTGTGTCATCTAGACAAGGTAGGGGTGTAGGGGTCACCTTCCTGCTAGTTATCCATTTCTGTTTCAGAATCATTATTCTTCCTTTCAGGTATAAATGTCCCATTATAATTTGAGGCTCACAGTATTTGCTAAAACCCTTCTCTACCTCTCTTTATCGTTGTTATGTATCAAACTCCTGGTCCATCTGTGAGAAGTGATGCCAAGGATAGATGGCACTCTGCTTAGGGAAGTAGGAACTATTTTGAGGGGTACCTTCCAGTCCTCAGCCATTCTGTCCTGTGACCACTGCCTGATGTAGGAATGTGATCCAGAAACTGTTTGTATGATGTGACCCTATTCCCTTATCCATAGTGGGAGAAGCTAATCCAGGATTAGTTTCAGTCTGAGCTGGTCCCTTGAATGGAGGAACAGTGCTCTGCTCAGAAGCCATATTTGCCCATGTACATGTGTAGCAGGGAGAGCCAATATGCAGGAAGGTACAAAAGAATAAGCCAATGTACTAAGAGGGATGAAGCCAGACATCCAGAGAGAGCCAGGCTTGGGCACCTTTTGGCTTTCCTGTCCATTTGGGAACTCAACTGCTCCTTTTCCTCAAAGTCCTTAAGATTTTCCTGTGTTCTTAGAATAATCCCCACCCACTCCCATGCTTCTGTATTTCTGTTTCAAATTTTGTTTGTTTGTTTTTGATACCCACAACATGGATAAAAAACAGAGTCAAAAGTCAGTGAAGACAACTGCTGTCACTAAGGTTTGAAGTTTGCAAGGATAGAAATGACCCAGTTAAAATAAGATGCATTTTTAATTTTCATCTGATTACTTACATATGGGAAACATGATCTTTAAGAAAGAGGAGTTGATATTTGTGGTTTGGGGAACCTGAAAATCTTCCCCCTAGTATCATCTAGAAATGTGTATTATTTATACAAAACCATCTTGTTGTTTTATTTCTTGTTGTTTTATTTATCAAGAAAGAAATGGGAAAAATGAAAGAGGAAACTAGGACTTGGAGCCTGATTTGATGCTGCAAATGCCTTAGATGGGGTGGAGTGGGAGAGATTTGTCTCGTTAATCTTGCATTCACACGAGGCAGACTATCAGAACCGATATCCATGCAAAAAGCCAAGACCCGCTCAAAATGCACACACTCAGTGAAGTTGTGAAATCAGAAGAAGAAGGAACCTCCGAGCACAGCCAATCATAAAGAGGTTTGTTTGTCTCCTTCTGTGTTCTCAGTGATAAAAGAAAATATTCTCTGTGAAATAGAAACCCTGGGCCTACATATTGCATAGGTTTGAGGTTCAGATTTATAGCAACTCTATTGTCTGGAAAATCCAAGCTAGTAAATTAATATAAAAATAGTTCCCTGCTCAGTAAGACCCTGGGAGTTGCTGATGGAAGCAAATGTTAATCTGCTTTGGAAGGATGCTCCCACAGCATGGTCTGCAATGGATTTTCACAAGGGGAGAGAAATCTACCACTAAATATGAGCTCAGAGTAAAAAAAAAAAAAATGGCAGTGTGCACATGGAAATATTCTACCATGAGTGAGAATCAGCATACACAATGACCAGGAAGATTTAATTATCAAAAGTTTTATATAATGGAGTAGTACTCTAAAAGATCATACAAAATAAGTGTGTTTGAAATGAATAAAGATCTTTAAAAAGAAATGTAAATACTAGATTTGCATAAAGCACAACAAAACAGAATAAGCAGGTTTTTAAATGAACCAAATATAAATTAAAACCACAGACTTTGAAACTAAAATCTCACTGGAAACATGTTAGAAATGGAAGAAAGAGAATAAGTGAATTAGAAGGTTCAAGAGACTTGAACCAAAGTGACTTTAACCAGAGCAGCGTAATGAGGAGGAACAAAAGACCGAAAAATATAAAATAGAGAATGAAAGATAAGGCCTCAAGAAGTGCCCAATTGGAGCTTCAGAAGGAAAGAACTGAAATATTGTATAAGAGGCAAAGTTGTCCAGGATTGAAGACAAATGATTAATCATATTTATAAAGCAGAATAAATAAAAATAAATCCTAACTAAACACATAATGATGAAACTTCCCAATACCAAAGACAAAGAGAATTCCTTAAAAGGAAATTGAGAAGGGAGCTTACTACAGAGAAACAACAGTTATTTAGGCAGCAGACTCTAACATCAGGATTTAAGCCAGAGGATAATGAGATACGTCTTTAAAATGCCAAGGAAAAATAATTGCAAAGCCAAAATTATTTCTTACCAACCCAAAATAACCCACTCTAAACTATTATTCAAGAAATGAAGGAGAAATGATGATACATTCAGGCAAGTAAAGATTAAAAGAAGTTATAACTCATCAAATCACAGGGGGGAAAAATTTAAAAGGAGTTGAATCTAGAAGAGTGAGATGCAAAAAGTAATGGTGAACGTAATGTATGCAACAATTAACTATATAAAATACTAGTTATAGCCGGGCGTGGTGGCGCACACTTGTAATCCCAGTACTTGGGAGGCTGAGACTGGAGGATCCAGGTTCGCGGCCAGCCTCAACTACTTAGTGGGGCCTCCGCAACTTAGTGAGACCCTGTTTCAAAATAAAAAATAAAATAGGGCTGGGGGTATAGCTTGGAGGTAGAATGCCCCTGGGTTCAATCCCCGGTACCGCAAAAAAAAATTCTAGTTATGAAAATACTTAATTTGGAGTTTACAAAAACAAGGTGGAAAATAAAATAGTGGAGGACAATTAAGTAAGGAATCTGGGCTTAATGGTTGGGATTTAAAATGTTCGAGCATTCCTGTTTTGTTCAGAGTAGAAATATTGATTAAATTTAGATTTTTCAAGTCAGCAGTCATGTTAAAAATTTAAAGCTAACCACACACACAGGGAAAAAAACGCTAGGAATATAATGCATAAAAGAAGGAAATTAAAAAGAAATGCAATCAATCAAATAGAATGCAGGAAGGTCTGAGGAAGAACAATGAAAAGCAATGAAAAGTATAGCTAAATTCAAACATCAGCAAACACAGTAAATAGACCTTATCTAATGCTGTTTACATAATCTAAAATACACCCTGGGACTGTAGAAGGTATATAAGGATATATAGGCACCACTACTAAAACATATAAGTAGGGGGGAAATTATATTCAAAAAGCCTATAAAAAAGTACTCATTCTCACTAGTCACCAGGAAATGCAAACTTAAAAAATCAGGTGTTACTTGGTACCTATTTGATTTACAAAAATAAGTGTTGGTGAGGAATGAAGGAACTCTTAAACACTGCCAGGGGAGTGCAGACTGAAAGTAATTGGGTAATACACCTAGTAAAATGGAAGATGAACATGTAATATAGCAATATCCACTCTGGCTATGAAGAAGTAACAGAGTCCAGAGGGGCCTGCTAGTATCAACAACTGGAAATCTGGACGAAATATGTGAAACATTTTTCAGACTAAAGGCAGTCAGGACTGTAATTCCTGAGAGAAGGAAAACAAACCAAGCGTACCCTACAATCTCCCTGACTTTCGTTATTGAAGCAATTCCTGGCCTGTGGGGAGGGAAACCCAAAGAGCCTTATGGTCTCACTGAGCTGAGAAGTTAGATATCAGAGTCCAGCGAGACTAAATTGGGAAGAATTTGTGAGGCAAAGTACTGGAGAGAGGGAAATATGCAGAAAAAGAGCTCTAGAAAACAGCATAGGAATTCCCTCGAGTCTTGGACTGAAAACTACACTGCACAAGTGTAGGGGAAAATTCCACAAGACAGCTGTACAGAGAACAGCTCCCAAAGGAATTACCAGGAACTACAAGCCAAGAAAAATCCATGGAGCTCACATAGATCTGGAAATCATTTGGGTCCCCACTAGGGAGAATAGAAAACTTTTGCTGATTACACAGAAAATTTAGTAGACACCAAAAAGGTCATGCTCTACTGGGTAGATAAACTAACCCTAGAAGAAGTTCTTTCTAGACTTACCCTATAAAAGTTCAAAAACAAGCCTTGAAATGTTCAACTTGATCCACAAATAACCTAATATCCTGCCAAAATAAAGACCAATATTTTTAAAGGAATATAACAAAATCTAGCACCCACCCAGCAACACAAAATTTAATTTTTTAAAAATAATTTCTGGAATATAATTAAAATTTAGGCATGTGAAGAAGCGGAAAAATGTAGCCTATAAATGACAAGAGAAAAATGAGTCATGAGAAACAGACCCAGAAAAGAAATGACAGCACATAGAAACTTGGATTTACGCAAAGGAATGTGAAGTGCCAGAAATATCAAATGTAGAGGTAAATATAAAATATATTTTACTCAATTTATTTAAAACATTATTGACTATTAACAAAAATAATAGTTTACGGTGGGATTTTTAACATTTAAAAGTAAAATATGTATGATAAGGCATGAAGAATGAGCCAGGCATGGTGGCACATGCCTGTAATCCCAGTACTTGGGAGGCTGAGACAGGAAGATTGCAGGTTTGAGGCCAGCATCAGCAACTTAACAAGACCATCTGCACCTTATCAAGACCCTGTTTCAAAATAAAAAATAAAAGGTTGGGGGTATAGCTCAGAGGTAGACTGCCCCTGGATTCAACCCCCAGGACAGAAGAAGAAAAAGAAGGAGGAGGAGGAGGAGGAAGTATAATACTATTCTATTGAAGATAGAGTATGATAAGTTAAAGATGTATATTGTAAACCATGGAGCAGCCATTAGAAATAAGACAATTAAATAAAGCTGACACTCTATAACAGTAGGTAAATACAACCCTCAAAAAGTACTCAATTAACTTAAAACAAGAATATTAAAAGACATAAAAAGTAGATGAAAGGAAAAAGAATAAATTGGACAAATTGAAAATAATGGCATATTTGATTTAAAGCCAAACACATAAATAAATAAGTTAAAAGTAAATGGTTTAAACACCCCACAGAATGTAAGAGTAGAAATAAAAGTGTGATCAAACTACATGCTATTACAAGAAACCTATTTTAGATATAAAAACATATATATGATAAAATTGAATAATGGAAATTTTTGAAAATAATTATCATAGGAAAAGGAATATTATAGGCAATAAAGAAAGACATTTCATGATAATAAAGGGATCAATTTATCAAGAATATATAACACTTCTAAATGTTTGTGCACCTAGTAATATATTTTAAAATATATGAACCAAAAATTGATTAGAACTTACAAGATAGAAATCATTATTATAGTTGAAACATTAACTGTTCTCTCATTAGTTAATAGAAAAGTAAACAAAAAATCAACAAAAATGCCCTTAACATTAACAAACATAATTCAATTAATGTTTATATAATACCCCATCCAACAACAACAGAATGCACAGTTTATTTAAGTACACATGGAATGTTTATCAAAATAGATCATATTCTGGACCATGAAAATAATAAAAACAAGAAAAAAAATTTGAACAATTAACTTAAAAGAAGTATATTTTCTGATCACAATGAAAAATAGAAGTCAATAACAGAAAATACCTGGAAAAACCCAAATTTTGTAAATTAAACACCATACTTGTAAATATCCAGTGGATAACAAAGAAAGACACAAGGAAAACTACTAACCATTTCTGATTTGAAGACAATGAAGACATTTGTGAAATGCAGAAAAAGTAAGTGTGTTTAGAGATAAATTTGTAGTACTAAATACTTGTATTAGACAATAAGAAAGGTTTCAAATAAATTACTTTAGTTTTTCCTTTGAAATAGAAGGGAAAATTAAACAAAGCAAAGAACAGGAAAGAAAAAATAAGAATTGAAATATAAAACTAGAAATAGCAAGACAATAGAAAAATAAAATCAAACAGTTTCTTATAAAGATCAATAAAATTGATAAACCTGTAGCCAGACCTGATCAAGAACAAAAGAAAGATAAAAGTGAGCCGGGCGTGGTGGCGCACACTTGTAATCCCAGTACTTTGGGAGGCAGAGACCGGAGGATCCAGGTTGGTGGCCAGCCTCAGCTCGTGCATGCGCACGCACGCACGAACGTTCTCTCTCTCTCTCCCTCCCTGTCTCTCTCTCTCTCTCTCTCTCTCTCTCTCTACTTAGTGAGGCCTCCGCAACTTCGTGAGACTCGGTTTCAAAATAAAGTATAAAAAATAGGGCCGGGGGCGTAGCGCGGAGGTAGAACGCCCCTGCGTTCAATCCCCGGTACCGCAAAAAAAAAAAAAAAAGAAAGATAAAAGTGAAAAACATCACAAATTAAAGAGCAAACATCATACAGAACCTACACATATTAAAAGGCAATACTAAGCCTGGTGGCATATGCCTGTAATCCCAGGATTTGGGAGGCTGAGACAGGAAGATTGCAGTTTCATGGCCAGCCACAACAACTTAGTCCCTCCTCAACTTAATGAGATCCTTTTTCAAAAATAAAAATAAAATAAAATTTAGGGATGGGGGTGTAGCTCAGAGGTAGAATGCCCTGGGTTCAATCACCAGCGACAAAAAAAGCAATAAAGGAATATTTTGAATAATACAATGCCAATAAATTTGAAAACACAGATGTCAACACATTTCATGAATATACAAACTTAGCAAAGCTCATTCAAGAAGAAGCAGATAACCTGACTAGCTCTGCATTTATTAAGGAAATAGAGTTTCTATAGTCATGCATCACAACTTTTCAGTAACAACAGACTGTATATAGATGATGATCCTCAAAGATTATACACCTAGAGATGTCATAGCTATCTTAGTTTGTGTAAGTACATTATATGATGTTTGCACAATGATAAAAAGTGACAAATGACTATATTTATAAATATAAATATATTTATAAAACCCTCAATAAAGAAAACTCCGGGGCCAGATGATAATGCTGGTAAGTTCTACAACACAATTAAGGGAAAAAAGAACACCAGTTCTATACAACTGTCTGCTGGAGGTCCTCAACAGTGCAATAAGACAAGAAAAAGAAACAAGAGCATACAAATTAGAAGGAACAAAGTAAAACAAATAATCTGTTGTGTTAATTCTCAAGATAACCCCAATGATGCTGGTATTCAAGTTAGTCTCTGTGTGACCAATGGAAAATGGCAGAAATAATGGTATGTCATCTCTGAGAGTATTTTATAAAACTCTGTCTGTCTCTCTCTCTCTCTCTCTCTCTCTCTCTCACACACACACACACACACACACCACTCATTCTAAAGGGAAGCCACACACACACACACACACACACACACACACACCACTCATTCTAAAGGGAAGCCAGGCAGTCACCATATTATAAGCTACCTTATGGAAATTCCTAAGTGGTGAGACATGGAAGTCCCTGGCCAATAGCCATTTAAGTAAACTTGGAAACAAAGTCCCTGACCCAGTCAAATCTTCAGATGACTATAGCTCTGGCTAACATCTTTACTGCAACCTTATGAGAGAATCATATCCAGAAAAAACCAACTAAGCTGTTATGCATTTCCTGAGTTGCAGAAATTGTGAGGTAATGTTTGTTGTTTTAAGCCACTAGGTTTTAGACAAACTGTAATGCAGTCATAGATAACTAATATGCTTAGAGTTACCAAAACAATTCTGAAAAAGAACAAAGTTTGAGGACTCACTGTAAGACCTACTATTAAGAGCAATAGTAATAAAGGATGATCTCTTCAATAAATGTTATTGGAACTGTTGAACTATCATATGCAAAACCAAAACCAAAACAACTCTCAACCAATTCCTCACACCATATACAAAAATTAACTTGAAATCTATCTTATGCCTGAATGTAAAACCTAGAACCACAAAATTGTTAGAAGAAAACAAAGGCAAACTCCTTTGTGAACTTGGGTTAGGTAAATATCTCTTAGAGCACAGAAAGTATAAGTTTAAAAAGCCTTTTAAATTATACTTTATCAAAATAAAAATATTTTACTCTTAGAAAGATACTATTAAGAATGAAAAGAAAGCCCTCAGGGCAGAGAAAATTCTGGCATTCAGAATATATAGCAAATTGAATATATATTCAATTTCAAGAAACCAAACAACTCAATAAAATTAAAAATATTAAATAGGCACTACACCAAAATGTGAATGGCAAAGAAGCACATGAAAATATTCTCATTATTGAAAAGCAAATTAAATCCACAATGAGATACCACTGTACATCTATTTGAATGGTTATAATTAAAAACAAAAACCTGACACCACCAAGTGCTTATAAGAATGTAGAGCAATTGGATTTCTCAAACATTGATTGTAGGAATGTAAAATGATATATAGCCACTTAGGAATATAGTTGCATTTTGTATAAGTTAAACATACTTTTACCATATGAGCCAGCAATTTTATTCCTACACACCTACCCAGTGATCAGTGACAGCTCTCCCAGGGACCTGGAGAAGACCACACTTATACATGCAACTTGTTAAAGACCTGTCATCTGTGGGTCAGTGAAGCAGACTTTCATCCCAGTACAAGTTCTATGAACCAATATCCTGGAGACAGTCCATCTAGGGGCCAGAGAGGATGTGTAACCTCCTAGAGCCTCTGACAACAGGTCTACCAACCTTGGGCTCCATTGTGGATTTTTCTTCACCCATATGAACTGGATCCAATTTCATTCAACCATAATCCTAGAGTAAACCCCATCAACCCAGGGGCCTAATAGGAGAAGGGCTTAACTTATTGAAACCAGTCTGTAAAGACTAGAAGAGGTCTTTGTTCCTTCAAGTGCACAAAGACAACACAAGCCTTCCTGGATAATGAAAAATGAAGCGAACAAGGCACAAACAAAAGAAACTAGTAACTCTACTAAATGACCCCAAAGACATACATATCTATAAGTTGCCTGAAAAATAGTTCAAATAATCATCTTAAAGAAGCTTAATGAGATGTAATAAAACACAGAGACAACTAAATTAAGTTAGGAAAATAATTAATGAAAAAAGTGGAAGTTTAATAAAGAAATAGAAACCATATAAGAGACCCAAGCAGCAATCCTGAAATAGAAGAACACAATGACAGAACTAAAAAAATCAATAGAAAGTTAAAACATCAGACTCAATCATACAGAAAAAAGTACAAAAAGCAAACTAAAAGACCACGTGAGACAGACATATAGAGAATATTCCATCCAACGGCAGTGTTATACACATTCTCTGCAAGAGTACATGAGACATTTTCCAGAGTGGATCATATGTTAAAACATAAAATAAATCTTACTAAGTGTAAGAGTATCAAAATCATCTCATGTGTCTTCTCTGATCACAGTGGTATAAAAGTAGAAATAAATAGCAGGAAGGATTTTTGAAAATTGACAAATGTGTGGAAATTAAACAACATATTTCTGAACAACCAATGGGCCAAAGAGGAAATCAAAGGAAAAAAATTAAAATAAATGGAAACTAAACATACCAAAACTTATGGGATCCAGTGAAAGCTGTGCAAGAGGAAAGTATGTAGTGATAAATTCCTAAATTAAGAAAAAAGAAAGATCTCAAATAAGTAACCTAACTTTAGACCTCTAGGAACTAGAAAATAAATACAAAGTAAGCCCACAGTTAGCAGAAGGAAAAAATAAAAAAGATTAGAGCAGTTATAAATAAAACAGAGACTAGAAAGATAATAGAAAAGACCAATGAAACTAAGTAGCTGTTCTGAAAAGAAAAGTAAATTTGACAAACCTTTACCTAGACTAACCAAGTAAGAAATGATGGCTCAAATTCATAAAATGAAAAAGAAGACATTACAGCTGATACCACAGAAATACAACACATCACAGGAGACTACTATGAACAATTATAAGCCAGCAAATTAGATACCTTAGAAGAAATAGATACCTTAGAAGAAACTGATAAATTACTAAACACATACAACCTACCAATAGTAAATCATGAAGAAAAAGGAAACCTAAAAAGACCCATAACAAGTAATCCATAATAATAAAAAATTCTGACACAGAAAATCCCATCCAGATGGCATCACATGTGAATTCTACCAACATTTATAGAGAAAGTAATGCCAACCTTTTCAAATTCTCTCAAAAATTGAAACTTTTAAACTCATTTAATGAGACCAGCATTATCCTCATACCAAAGCCAGAGAAGGATACTACCAAAAGAATTACAGGACAACATCCTTGGTGAGAACAGAGGCAAAAATTCTTAGAGTGGGAGAAAATATTTGTAAGTTTTATATCTAATAAGGAATTCATATTCAAAATATATAAAGAACACACACAAAACAACAGCAAAAACAAATAAACCTATTAAAATGGGCAAATGAACTGAATAGACATTTTTCTAAAGACAGAAAAATGGTCAATGTATATGTTAAAAGTTGCTCTCTTTACTAATCATCATGAAAATGTAAATCAAAGCCATGAGATATCACTTCACACCTATTAGGATGGCTACTTGAAAAGACAAGAGCTAAGTATTGGTGAAGTTGTGGAGAAAAGAAGCACTTATACAGTGTTAGTGTGAATGTAAAATAGGAATCACTATTATGGAAAACTATATGGAGATTCCTTTAAAAATTAAAAATACACACACACACACACACACACACACACACACACACACATCTAGGAATAATTAACCAAGGAAGTAAAAGACCTCCACAATGAAAATTATAAAATGTTGATAAAAGATATCAAAGACAATGCAAGATGGAAAGACCTCCGAAGTTCATGGATTAAAAGAACTGCTTTGTTAAAATGTCCATAGTAGAGGATTCCAAGATGGCAACTGAGGGAGACACCACGTTGAGATCTCTCTGATACTTGGATCTCAATCGCTGTGAAAGCAACTTCTCAACAAGAGAAGAAAAGCAACAAAAAATTGAACTAAAGATGGAAAATTTTGAAAAGTGATGGAATCAAAGTCAGAGGACAGTAAAAAGCTCCAAGTACCTTACAAAGGGAATGGCGGCGAGGCTATCTTGGCCGGCCTTTGCCAACAGCTACCAGCATTGCGGCTTCCACATGCCACCAGCAAAGAAACCAGAGACCTGTTGTGAGTCCAGCAGCCGCAGAGCAGCAGCAATGAAAGTGAGCAGCAACTTGCTCTACGCTCAGCAGAGACCCAAAAAGCGGCAGCAACAACGGCTGCGGCGGCACCATCTTGGCAGAACTGTGCTGGTGGCTGCCAGTATTGCAGTGTGTGGAAACATACTGCCAACAAAGATGCCAGCGCCCTGTTGTAAATCCAGCAGCCACGGATCAGCAGCAATGAGGGCGAGCAGCAATGAGGGAGAGCAGTGCTCTGCACTCAGAAGAGATCCGAATGGTGGTGGCGACAGCAGCTTTGGTGGTGCCATCTTGGTGGGACCGCACTAGCAGCTACTGGCATTACAGCCTCCACACGCCACCAACAAAGATGCCAGAGACCTGTTGTAAATCCAGCAGCCACAGATTATCACTGACGAAAGCGAGCATCAACTCGATCCACAGAGACCCTAACTGCTGCATCGGTAGAAGCAGCAGCAGTGCCGTTTTCGTCAGACCATGCTGGCAGCTACCGGCATTGCGGCTTCTGCAGGCCACCAACAAAGAGGCCAGTGACTTGTTGTAAGACCAGCAACTGCAGATCATCAGCAATGAAAGTGAGCATCAATTTGCTCCATGCTCGGCAGAGACCTGACCAGAACCTGCAGCAGAGTGGCTAAACCCACCCCCTACCACAGAGATTAAGAGCAGTGCTCAATGAGACCGTAAGTTAATGAGCCACCTCAGGAGGAGATCACTCAGCATGGCCACAGGGACTCGCATGGCAAGCAATAGACTCTCAGGGTCTGAGACTTTTTGGATCACCCCCGTGAAGGTGGGAGTGGAGTCTGCTGTGGGACACAGTAGATACGCGGATAAGCAGAGAGCCCCTGGCAACATTCGGGCAGGACAGACCTACAGTCCGCCAGTGGCAGCTCCCTTGCAGGAAGGTCCCCAGGGTTAGCCACAGGACAAACAGTCATGGTACCTGGGAAAAATCAGACCAACTCAGCCTTCTCTGTGGAAAACATGGAGTTCCGTGTTTGCACAGAGTCAGGTCAAAATGACATCTGCTGCTTCTGTGGGCAAAGAGAGACACAAGCCCAGGACTCCCTGCTGGTAACACCCACCATATGTGTAGACAGAGAGAGACATAGGGACAGCCCAAGTGGAGAACAAGGAGACCCACGCTTGCAGTGAGGGGGCGCTAGCAGCACTGGGCACCTGCAAAGAAAATGAGAGGCACCAGGCAAGAGTCCCAATCACTGAAGGAGACCAAAAATTGAGCCTGCGAATGGACATTATACCCAGCAAGTGAGAATAACCATTCAGTAAAGGCTATTCACCTTTAAGGCTCACATAGTAGCAAATATCTATCTCCAGAATAAGATACTATAAAAGGAGAGAGATTAGACATAGGAAACTTACAGAGTGAGAGAGAGCTACAAAAGCAACAAAGATATAAACTTAAGAAACCTGATATCATGAGAAGGAAGAATAACAAAGAAATAATGAGCTCCCACAACTCCACAACAACAGAACCCACCAACACAGAAGTGCAAAGATTGCCAGAAGGACAATTCAGAACTTTAATAGTAGAAATGATACAGGATTTCCGAAAAGAATTCAGAGAGAGCCTGAAAGAAATGAAGGATCAAATAAACAAAGACTCTGACACCCTGAACAGAAAGCAAAAAGAAGCTCTGAAGGAAGTGAAGGATACAATATTTGAAATGAAGGCATCAATACAAACTATCAACAATAGACTAGACCATATGGAAAACAAAACCTCACTCTTAGAAGATGACGTCTCTAAAAATGAACACATAGTATATAATTTAGAAAAAACAATTCGACAACATGAATTGGACATTGAAGAGATCTCGGCCAATCTTAAAAGAACAAACCTAAGAATAATAGGCATAGAAGAAGGACTAGAAGCTGAAACCAAAGGAATCAATAATTTTTTCAGAGAAGTAGAATAATAGAAAATTTCCCAAACATAAAAAGAGGTCGACACACAGGTACAGGAAATATATAGAACCCCTAATAGACAAGATCAAAGAGGTTAACCATGCCACATAATAATCAAATTGACTAATGTAGAGTCCAAGGAGAGAATCTAAAAGACCAAGTAACTTTCAGTGGCAAACCAATAAGAATCACTTCCGACTTTCCAAACCAACTCCTAAAAGCCAGGAGGGCCTGGAACGATATATTCCAAACTCTGAAAGAAAACAACTTCCAGCCAAGATTTATCTACCCAGCAAAGATATCCATCGAATTTGATGGGGAAATAAAAACCTTCTATGACAAACAGAAGCTGAAAGACTTTATGTCTTCCAAACCAGCACTAGAGAAAATACTCAGAGATTAATTACAAAGAAGAAATAATAAAGAAATGCCAGAACCAGAAAAACAATGATTATCATCAAACAAACAACTAGGCAAAGAACAAACACTATCTCAAACAGAAATTAAAACTCAAAATGTTAGGAATTAAAACTCATCTCTCAATAATCACACTGAATATAAATGGCCTCAACTCCCCAATCAAAAGACATAAGTTGGCAAAATGGATTAAAAATCAAAATCCATCGATATGCTGCCTGCAAGAAACACACCTTACAAGTAAAGATAGTCACAAACTAAAGATGAAGGGATGGAGCAAGATAATCCATGCTAATGGAACTCGAAAACAAGCAGGAGTAGCAACTATGATATCAGACAAATTAGACTTCATATATAAACTTATCAGAAAAGACAAAGAAGGTCATTTTTTACTGATGAAAGGAACAATTCAGCAAGAGGATATAACAATAGTCAACATTTATGCCCCAAACATAGGTGCAACCACTTTCATAAAAGAAACTTTTCGTGACATTAAGTCACACATAGATCCCAATACAATAATATAGGGAGGCTTCAACACCCCCTCACACGACTAGATTTATCTTCAAGACAAAAGGTCAAATAAAGCTGCCTCAGACCTAAGGAACACAATAAACCAAATGGACTTACTAGATACATACAGAATATTTCACCCAACTACAGCTGAATTCACATTTTTTTCAGCTACTCATGGAACCTTCTCTAAAATAGACATATCCTAGGCCACAAGGTGAGCACTAGCAAGTTCAAAAAATGTGATATAATCCCCTGCATCTTTTCAGACCATAATGGAATGAAACTAGAAATCAACTATAAGAAAATCCAGAGAAACCTCATAAACACATGGAGACTGAATACCATACTGCTGAATGAGGAATGGGTCACAGAAGAAATAAGGGGAGAAATTAAGAAATTCCTAGAAACAAACAAAAACAGAGACACAACATATCAAAATCTCTGGGACACCCTGAAGGCAGTATTAAGATGAAATTTCATAGCACTGAGTGCTCGCATAAAAAGAACAGAAAATCACCAAATAAATAACCTAATGACACACCTCAAAGCCCTTGAAAACAGGAAGAGTCTAACCCCAAAGCTAGTAGAAGACAGGAAATTATTAAAATCAGAGCAGAAATCAATGAAGTATAGAATAAAAAAAATACAAAAAATTAACAAAACCAAAAGTTGGTTCCTTGAAAAAATAAACAAGATAGATAAAGCACTAGCCAACTTAACCAAAAGAAAGAGAGACTCAACCCAAATTACTAAAATAAGATATGATAAAGGTGATATTACCACTGACAGCATGGAAATCCAGAGAATTATCACAAATGACTTTGAAAAACTATACTCCAACAAAATGGAACACCTAGAAGAAATTGACAAATTTCTAGACATGTACAACCTTCCTACATTGAATCAAGAAGGTATAGAAATTTTAAATCAACCAATAGCAATCAAAGAAATGGATGCAGCAATAAAGAGCCTACCATCAAAGAATAGCCCAGATCCAGATGGTTTCCCAGGTGAATTTTATAAAACCTTTATAGAAGAACTAATTCCAATACTCCTCAACCTATTCCTTGAAATAGAAGGAAACGGGACTCTCCCAAACACATTCTATGAAGCCAACATCACATTAATACCAAAACTAAATAAAGATGGCTCAAGAAAAGAAAACTACAGACCTATATTGTTGATGAACTCAGACACAAAACTTCTAAACAAAATTCTAGCAACACACATTCAAAACGGCATCAAGAAAATCATACACCATGACCAAATTGGGTTCATTCCAGGGATGCAAACATGGTTCAGCATACAAAAAACAATCCATGTAATCCACCACATAAACAGAACTAAAGACAAAAATCACATGATCATTTCAATAGATGCTGAAAAAGCACTTGACAAAATCCAACAACCATTCATGATAAAAACACTGCAGAGAATCGGAATAGAAGGAACATACCTCAACATCATAAAGGCAATATACAGTAGGCCCACAGCCAACATCATGTTGAATGGGGAAAAACTACAAGAGTTCCCCTTAAAAACAGGAACAAGACAAGGATGTCCAATGTCACTACTCCTTTTCAATATAGTACTAGAGACTCTAGCCAGAGCAATAAGGCAAGAGAAGGAAATCAAAGGAGTACATATAGGAAAAGAGGAACTGAAACTATCTCTATTTGCAGATGACATATTATACTCAGAAGACCCAACAAACTCAACCAAAAGGCTTATAGAACTGATCAAGAAATTCAGCAAAGTGTCTGGATACAAAAATCAATCTTAAAAAATCAGAAAATTTTGTATATGCCAACCATAAATCCACTGAAAAAGAAATCCAGAAAACATTTCCACTCATGATATCCCCCAATACAATAAAATATTTAGGAATAAACCTAACCAAGGATGTAAAAGACCTCTACAAGGAAAATTACAAAACTTTGAAAAAGAAATTAAAGATCTTAGAAGATGGAAAGATCTCCCATGCTCTTGGATAGGCAGAATAAATATCATCAAAATGGCCATTCTTCCAAAAGTGATCTACACATTCAATGCAATACCCATTCAATTACCAAGGTCATTCTTCACAGACATAGAAAAATCAGTCCTTAAATTCATTTGGAACAACAAAAACCCCAGAATAGCCAAAGTAGTTTTCAGCAACAAGAACTGTGCAGGAAGCATCACAATATCTGGCTTCAAACTATACTACAGAGCCATAGTAATAAAACAGCATGGTATTTACACAAAAGCAGACACATAGACCAATGGGGCAGAATAAGACTCAGAAAAAAATTTGCACACTTATAGCCAATTGATTTTTTACAAAGGAACCAAAAACATACACTGGAGAAAATATAGCCTCTTCAACAAAGAGTTTTAGCAAAACTGGTTAACCACATGAAGAAAAATGGAAATAAATTCCTTTCTCACCCTGCACAAGAGTCAATTCAAGATGGGTCAATGACCTGTAAATTAGACTAGAGACCTTGCAGCTACTTGAAGGGGATAGGTCCAACTCTTCAACACATAGGCACAGGCAAAAACTTCCTCAACAAGACCCCAAAGGCATAAGACGTTAAAAAGAGGATCAATACCTGGGATTGCATTAAACTGAAGAGCTTCTGCACATCAAAGGAAACTATCAAGAACCTCAACAGAAAGCCAACAGAATGGGAGAAGATTTTTGCCTGCTACTCCTCTGATAGAGGACTAATATCTAGAATATACAGAGAACTCAAGAAACTCACCACTAAAAACACGAACAAGTCAATAAAAAATGGGCAAGTGAGCTAAATAGGCACTTCACAAAAGAGGAAATGCTAATGGACAATAAATGTATGAAATAATGTTCAACATCATTAGCAATCAGAGAGATGCAAATCAAAACTACCCTGAGATTTCACCTAACCCCAATTAGAATGGCAATCATTAAAAACACAAACAACAACAAGTGCTGGCGAGGATGTGGAAAAGTAGGAACTCTAAAACACTGTTGGGATTGCAAATTAGTGCAACCACTTTGTAAAACAGTGTGGAGGATCCTCAGAAGACTGGGAATGAACCTACCTTATGACCCAACAATACCACTTCTAGGTATTTACCCAAAAGAATCGAAATCAAATTACCAGACTAATGCATGTGTATCTTTGTTTATAGCTGCATAATTCACAATTGCCAAACTATGGAACCAGCCAAGATGTCCATCAACAGATGAATGGATTACAGAACTATGGGATACATACACAATGGAGTTTTATGCAGCCATCAAGAACAACATTATGTCATTTTCAGGGAAATGGATGGAATTAGAGAACATTATGCTTAGTGATATTAGTCAGTCACAAAAGTGAAAAGTCAGAGGCTCTCCCTAATATATGGAAGCTAGGGAGAATAGGGTGTAGGAGGAACTCCAGACAAAGATGAAGAAAACCTCAGATGAGTAAAGAAGGTAACCTAATTAAGGGAATGGGAGGGGAGAAGAGGGAAACACCCTAATGTTCAGGATGTACATACACAAATTTATCAAAGTCAACTACTATGCTGAGCAGGAGAAGGAGGGAAGGGGGAATGGAGGTAGGAATTGGGGGAGGGATAATTGACCGATGTGTGCATGCATACTCCTATCGCCCTGAA
The DNA here is from genome assembly GCA_004027185.1 of Glis glis. Classification (NCBI taxonomy): domain Eukaryota; kingdom Metazoa; phylum Chordata; class Mammalia; order Rodentia; family Gliridae; genus Glis; species Glis glis. The sequence continues at coordinate 37,557 of PVJS01003361.1, forward strand.
ACCCATCAAGATGTATGATTACAATGCACCAATAAAAAAATAGAATTCTCATATGATCCAAAATCCACTTGTGGGGATACAGACAAAGGGAACAACATGAGAGGAGTACAGAGAGGTGTGAAAAAAATTTGCAGTATGTGGATATATTTATTATTATTATTATTATTATTATTATTATTATTTTGATATGCCTTTTCACTTGTATATATGTCATAACTTTACAAATTGTACAATTTGCATAAGTGTAATTTATATCAATTATAACTCAATAAAACTTTTTAAAAAGGTGTATGGATGACCAACAGGTACATGAAAATTTACTCAATACTACCAATCATCAAAGAAATGTGAATTGAAACCAGAATAAGATATCAACTCATACCTGTTAGGATGGTTATTCATAAACACAAAAGATAACAAATAGTGGTGAGGATATGAATAAAAAGGAGATCTTATAGCTGGTGAGTGGGAATGTAAATTGGTACAACCATTATCGAAAACTGTATCAAATTTCCTCAAAAAGTGAAGAGTATAACTACCATGTGATACAGCAATATCATTTCTGGATATATATTCAAAGGAAATAAGATTAATATCTTGAAAAGACATCTGCACTCCTTGCTCATGCAACATTATTCATAACAGCCAAGATATGGAAACAACCTAAATGTCCACCAATGAATGAGTGGATAAAAAAATGTCATACACATACACACACACACACACACACACACACACACACACACAACTAGAATATTACTTATCCATAAAAAAAGAAGAAAAGCCTACCATCTGTGACAATGGATGAGACTGGAGGGTGTATGCTGTATATTATCACTTACATGTGGAACCTAAAAAAAAAGTCAAACTCACAGAAGCAAAAAGTGGAATGGTAATTTCCAAGGGCTGGAGTGTGGGAAAAATTAGGAAATGTTGGTCATGGGGTGCAAACTTTTAGTTATAACATGAATATGTTCTCAGGATCTATTATGCATCATGGTGACTAGAATTAGTGATTGTATACTTGAAATAACAAAATGTGAGGTGATGAATGTATTAACCTAATTGTGGTGATCATTCACTATATATATGTCAAATTATCACACTGTACACTTTAAATAGATACAATTTTATCATACCTTAATAAAGCTGAAATTTTTATGTTTAAAAACAAAAAGGAAATATGCTCAATCTTATCAGCCACAAAGAAAGACAAATCAAAACTACAATGAGGTATCACTTCATACCCACTAGGATGGTTATAATAAAACAGATAGAAATTACAGGTATTGGTAATGATAGGGAGAAATTGAAACACTAAGGCATTGCTGATGGAAATGTAAAATTGTCCTGCTATTATGAAAAAAAAATTTGCAGTTCCTCAAAAAGTTAAACATAGAGTTACCACATGATCCAGCAATTTTACTCTTAGGTATATATCCTAAATAATTGAAAACAAGTACCAAATACTCGACAAAACACAAAAAGTGTTGATAAAAGTAGTATTGCACAATAGCCAAATGGTGGAAACAACTGAAATTTCTATCAATAGAAGAATGGATAAACAAATTATAATGCAATAAAATATTATTTTTCCACAAAAATGAATGAAGTACTGGTACATGCTCAATGTGGACAAAGCTCAGAAAAATTATGCTAAGCGAAAGAAGTCAGACACAAAAGGTTATATATTACATGATTCCATTTTTACAAAATATACATAATTTGTAAATTCATACAGACAGAAAACAAATTAGTGGTTGCCAAAGCCTAGGGAGGAGCAGAGGTAGGGTTAGGCAAATGGAGATGATTGCTTAATGGGTAAAGAGTTATATTTGGGGTTAATTAAAATGTTTCAGAACTTTCAAATAGAAATGGTGTTTGCATGACTTTGTGAAAATACTAAATATCACTGAGTAATATGCTTTAAAGTGTTAAGTTATAGGTTACATAAATTTTAACTCAATTAAAACAAACAACTAAAATGAATTCATAATTTTAAAAATAAATGACATACAGCTTGAAATAAAAAGAGTAATAATATCTTTATTTGCAGATGACATTATAGTACATATAGAAAATTCTATAGGAATCTATAAAAAGCTATAGAATAAGTGACTTTAGCAGGTTTATAATATATAAGGGCAATATACAAATATTACTTGTATTTTTATGTGTTAAAAATAAACTATTTAAAAGTGAAATGAGAAATTATATCATTTATATTAGTATGAAAATATGTACAAATACTGTAATAAAATAGAGGCAATATCAGTACCTTGAAAACTACAAAAGATTGCTGAAAGAAATTTAAGATGTAAATAAGTCTCATGACATACCATGTTCATGGATCAAAAGACTCAATATTGTTAAGATGTCAGTTGTCTTCAATTTAATGTATAGACTTAAGCAATTCAAAGTCCCAATAGGCACTTTTTTTTAGAAATTGTCAAGTTGATTCTAAAATTTGTATGGAAATACAAAAATTCTACACTGGTCAAATTATTTTTGAAAAATAATAGATGTGAAAAACTTATAGTCCCTGACTTCCAGACTTACTATAAAACTATAGTGATATAGGGGCATTGAAATTTGTATATATTTATAGGATAAATGGAACACAACAGAACATCCAGAAATAAACCTTCACATATCTGCTAAATTGATTTTTAATAAAGGTGACAATATAAATCAATGGAAAAAGAAGTATTCTCAACAAATTATATGGGATAAATAATGGGGAAAAGTAAGAGTCAACCTCATGACATGCACAAAAACTAACTCAAAATGGATCATAACATAGAAGCAAAAATTATAAAACATCCAGGCAAAAGTGTGGGAGAAAATCTTTATGACTTTGAAGTAGGCAAAGATTTCTTGGATAAGATACAAAAAGGAAAATCCCTAAAAGAAAAAATTACAAATTTAAAGATTCTTCTTTTCAAGGTATACCATTAAAAAAATAAGGTAAGCCACAGACTAGAAGAAAATATTCTAATACATGTATTTTAAAATTTTACAAAAACATTTAATCCAGGATATGTAAACAATTTATACCAGTTTAATAAAAGAGGCAACAACTCAATAAAAAGGTTGGCAAAATTAATAGATACAAAGAATATGTACAAATGGCCAGTAGTCACCCAAAAATATTATTAATATCATTAGCCATCAGGGAAATACAAACTAAAACCATACTGAGATATTCTTATTACTCCAACTAGAAGAGTTGAAATAAAAAGATACAATACCAAATGTTGGTAAGGATTGGAGCTATAGGAATGCTCATATTATACATTGCAGGAAGGAACAGAAAAATTTACAAACACTTTGGAAAATAGTTTGGAAATTTCTTTAAAACAAACATTCCCTTATGGTGCATAAAATATGGCAATATCCTTTCTAGTGTTTATCCTGTAGATACATTAGACATTGCTGCGTCTAGAAAATATGCACAAGAAAACATGTTCAAAGATTCTCACTATAGCACTGCTTGTAATACGGAGTAAATGGAAACAAATTATCCCTCATCAGGGGACTGGCAAACTATGGTTTATTCATACAGTGAAATACTGTACAATAATTACAATGAATGGCCTGGAGCCACATATATCAAGATGGATAAATCTCAAAAACAAAGTTGAGTGGAAAAAAAAAACTAGTTGCATTAGAATACATATTATTTATTTATAGATGAACATAAATAGGAAAAGCACAAAATACGAATGAAAATTATACCAAGAGATAATTTGAGTTAACAGACACTATGGGGTAGAGAGATGGGGGAAGGATGCAGATGGGGCATTACCTGTATCTGAAATATTTGTTTCTTTTTAAAAAGTAAATCTGAAGCAAATACGGCAGCATGTTAATTTCTGTTGTAGGAACACAAGAGTTTCTTATATTTTGGAAACTTCTCAGTTTTTCATAACATAAGCAGGTAGAGACTGACCTATCTTCAGAGAAAGGGTAAGGACAGCCCAAGGTGGCTGGTTTGCTGAAGCCCACTCGTAGGAATGCAAGGAGAAATCAAGTTCCATGAAGCTTCCAGAAAGGAGTCAAAAAATACACCCCAGAGACCATGCCAGAAAGAATGGTGTAAGATTCTGGAAACTGCAGCTTCCTGCATTGGTAGCTGTCACTTCCATTTCGGTTCCTGACAGCAATCAGCAATAAAACTCTCAGAACCAAAAAGGCCTGCGGGCTTGTCTCCAGGAACAGCAGGGACACGAGAACTGGGAGGCTAAGTTTTACTCTTCAGCTAGATTTGGAGAGAGAGAGCCCAAGCAATGGGATGGCTATGGTTTCAGCTAAAGAGGCAAAGAAAGCAGAGTGCAACCCTGGCGTGGAGAACAAGAGGTGAGCTGAGTGAAGCCGGAAAGAGCTCCAACTCTACACAGACCTCAGAGATGCTCTCAGATAGGACCCCCAGCACTCGCCCTGCTAAGATACTTCAGCATTCTCAGACAGGACCCAGTATAATCACTTCTAAGTTCCTTGGCTTTCTTGATCCAAATGAACTTTGCTTCCACTCTTACATGATTGCATCCTATCTACTGCTTATCATCCTTAGTGTGAAACTTCAAATTCATTCTCTCTCTCTCTCTCTCTCTCTCTCTCTCTTTCTCTTTCTCTCTCTTTCTCTCTCTCTCCCAAAACATTGATCCAACTCTCTTACTTTCTAATTCCCATCATACTTGCTCTTCAGTTCCAGTAATGTATCTACTATCTTGACTCCCCCATTTTTCTTTCATCTATCAACTACCTTTTCATTCTTTTCTTACCAACTACAAAAACCACAATTGATAGCATGGATTATTAACTTGCAACCTTAACATTTTTGCTCCTACTTTTTTTATATGACACTCTTTCCAAATCCATTCTCCAAATTCCATTCCTTGCCCCTAAACAGAGCTAAATAGAGATGAAGACGTTGTACAACCATGAAGATGACATCACTAGAAATTTGGAGTTTCCAATATGAGCTGGGCTTTCAATTTTTCAATTCTGTTTAGCAAACTTTTGCTTTGGTTCTTGAAGAATTCAATCCCAATATTCCCACAGAATATATTTCAAACCAGTGTTTTTTTTTTAATTGGTGCATTGGAACTTAACATGATAGTAAGATTCAAAGTGTTACATTCATATCTGCACTCAGCATCTCTTGGTATGTTTTGCTTAATCATGCTTTCCTGTTCCTCTTGCTTTTTACTTCACAAAGAGTAAGAAGCTTATCAGGTATGAGTGAAGTATACCTATGTCTAAACCCACATAGGATCCTTAGTTAGCTCTATAAATATATGACCGTTTTTGCCAAGGTGTATCATTCCCATCTCCTTTGGACCTTTGTTCCTTCTCATATTCCCTCCAGAACAACTTCATTCTCTTTTCCATCTCTTTTCTTTTGACCAAAATGTTCTCAAGTTTCTTCTACCTTAAAATCAATTTATCAAACAAGCAAAAACATATTTAAAACAAATCATCTGCACTTCTCCCTTAAAGTAGAACAGTTTAAAGCTCCTCATTTCATTTTTCATGGTTAAGATTCTAATATATATACATATATATGTATGTATTCTAATTTTTCTAAATGTATACATGTAAAGCATGTGTGTGATGTGAAGGCTGTGTGTGTCTACATTCATACATGTCCTTCATTTCCCACATACCCCATGTCACTGCTCATGTCTACATTCATACATGTCCTTCATTTCCTACATACCCCGTGTCACTGCTCACCGCTTTGTCCGCTTCACTGTATCACTCAAAATATTCTGGTAAGTTACCAATGACTCTCTACAGTCAAGCCCAGTGATTACTTTTCTGTCCTTATTTACCTGTGCCCCGGCCATATTTGACACTACTGATCACTTCCTTGGTATGATACTTCAATATAATCAGACATGTATGTTTGGTCTCCACCCAGAGTTCCTGGCACAGAGCACTTAAAACCCTTGTGATTTCCAGAGTGATAAGGGTGCCAGGTGCATCTTCTGTTCTAATATTTGGATTTCAATCTCAGCTCCTGACACAAAACTCCTAATCCCTTGGAATTGCCTTGGCAATAGGAGGGACCTGTGGTCTAATGAAGTGGCTCTTGGTGGACCCCTGAATGGAGGCTTATCACCAGAAGGATCAAGTCTTGATTAGAAGCTTGGAGTTTTCAGCCCCACCCTCATCTTCCAGGAAGGAGAGAGAGGTTGGAGATTGAGTTAAGAATCGACTGTGCCTACATCATGAAGCCTCCACAAAAATCTGAGAACTATGGGGCTCGGAGAGCTTCTGGGTTGCTGAACACATGGGGGTGCTGGGAAGGCAGCTTGCCTAGACAAGTACATGGAAGCTCTGTGCCCCTTCCCATATACATGCCTTAGCCTGTGGACCTCTTCATCTGGCTGTATGACTGTATATTTTATAATATCCTTAATATCCTTTTGTTGTTGTTGTTATTGTTTGGTACTAGGGATTGAACCCAAGGGCATTCTACCTCTGAGCTACACCCTCAGCCCTACCATGTTGTTTTTTTTTTTTTAATTTTGAGGTAAGGTTTCATTAAGTTGCTGAAGGTCTCACTAAGTTGCTGAGGCTGGCCCTCTCAGTCTCCCAAGTACTAGGATTACAGACATGTGCTGCCATGCCTGGCTTATAATATCCTTTCTAATAAACCAGAAAATACAAGTGTTTCCCTGACTTCTGTGAGCCATCTCAGGAAGCTATGGAATCCGAGGGCAGGGTCATGGGAACCCTGATTTATAGCCAGTGTGTCAGAAGCAAAGGTCACAACCTGGGACTTGCAACTAGATCCAAAATGGGGGCACTTTTGTAAAAATGAGCCTTTAACCCATAGAGTCTGTACTATCTCCAGGTGGACAGTTTCAGAACGGATAAATTGTAGGGTCCCCAGCTATATTTGGGTGCTAGAGAATTGGTCAGGAATTGGTCAGGAAATTAAACCTTACATATTTTTGTGACCAGAGTGAAGCACTAATTGTCAAGTGAGAATAATAGGAAGAGTTTACTTTTCCATATTCACTTTATTTCCTCTCTATCAAGTGTCCCTGATGCTTCCAGTGTCTAACCCTATGCACTCAGTATCCTCATTAAATACTGGTCTCCCTGGGGCTTGTCTTTAGCCCTGTTCACATCAAATTGGACTTGGTTGACTGTAGTGATTGCATTCTCATCATGTTAAGTAACACCTCAATCCTGATTACAGAAATCTATACTTCCAACTCAGATTTTCATTCCCAAACTCTAGATCCTCATACACAACCACATAGGGTCACCTCATTCAGCACTGCAAACTCAACATGTCCAGATTCATATCCTGAAGAACATCTTTTCCTCTGCTTTGGTTGGTGGAACCTGATCGTCTCATCTGCTCATGCCAGCAACCTGGAATTTGACCTCTCTGTCCCTCTCCATATACATCAGTGAATAATCAAATGTTCTCGTAAGTAGACTGAAGCATCTCTTGAAGGAGGCAGGAGGTGTAGTGGTTAGGAACTGGAGCCAAACAGAATGAGCCTCATGTCGGTGGAGTTGCTTATTTTCTCCGTGCTTCTATTTCTTTGTCTATAAAAAAAATAATAAGAAGAATAAGAATAGTACCTCCTTCATAGAGTTGTTGGAAATTTAAGCAAATATATAGAAAGCAACTCACAATAAACATTCAGTAACTTATGGCCATTATCACATTAGTATCAGTCCCATCTCCACAGCCAGTACACTCAAGCAGACACCTTCTCTTACTTGGGCCTTTGTCCTTTCTCATCTTTCTTTTTTTTTTTTTTTTGCAGTACGGGGTATTGAACCCAGAGGCATTCTACCTCTGAGCTACACCCCCATATTTTGTTCTTTGTTTTGAAACAGGGTCTCACTAAGTTGTGGAGGGCCTCACTAAGTAGCTGAGGCTGGCCGCGAACCCTCTGTTCTCAGCCTCACAAGTACTGGGATTACAAGCGTGTGCCACCAGCCCGGCTTCTCATCTTTCAGTAAGACTTAACTTGGGCGCCGGGCGTGGTGGCGCACGCTTGTAATCCCAGTACTTTGGGAGGCGGAGACCGGAGGATCCGGGTTCGTTCGTGGCCAGCCTCAGCTCTCTCTCTCTCTCTCTCTCTCTCTGTCTCTCTCTCTCTCTCTCTCTCTCTCTCTCTCTCTCCCTCCCTGTCTCTCTCTCCCTGTCTCTCTCTCTCTCTCTCTCTCTACCTAGTGAGGCCCTCTGCAACTTCGTGAGACCCGGTTTCAAAATAAAGTATAAAAAAATAGGGCCAGGGGTATAGCTCGGAGGTAGAACGCCCCTGGGTTCAATCCCTGGTACCGCACACACACAAAAAAAAGACTTAACTTGGGATTCTGACTGGGGTTCTGGTGCCCAGGTCTTGCATAGCAGCAGCAAGGCAGGAAACCAAGGGCGCTGGATAATTGGCATCGGAGTGAGGCCAGTGTGGGAAGCAGACGACGGTAACAAAATGCCTCCAGGAGCGGAGAACAGGAAGCCTGAGTGTGAAGGGAAGGGCTGCCACCCAAATGGCTGGAGACAAATGAAGAGCTCTGGGGAGGTGGAGCTGGAGATGTTCCTGAGGCAAAACAAGAAATAAAATGAAGAGAAAATACATTACACATTTCGGAGCAATGGTCTCCTAGCCCAGGGCTCTGCAGCCCGTGCTGTATGTTACTATCACCTGAGAGGCATTTAAGATGTACTGAGGCCTGGGCCCGGCCAGGTCACATTGAATCAGAATCGCAGGGCTGAGCTCTCAACTTTTTTTGTTTTTTAATTCTATAGATAATTCCAACGTGTGGCATGTGACCAGAACTGAGAACCAGCGTCCTATCTAGTCATTTACTCCTCCAGTCCATTCTCGTCCCGTCATACACATATGCACAGTCTCCACTTGTTGCTTTTTCTTTCTTTCTTTTTTTTTTTTTTTTTTTGCGGTACGGGGGATTGAACGCATGGGCGTTCTACCTCCGCGCTACGCCCCCGGCCCTATTTTTTATACTTTATTTTGAAACCGAGTCTCATGAAGTTGTGGAGGGCCTCAGGAAGGAGACAGAGAGAGGGAAAGAGAGAAAGAGAGAGAGAGAGAGAGAGAGAGAGGGACAGGGAGAGAGAGAGCAAGAGAGCTGAGGCTGGCCGCGAACCCGGATCCTCCAATCTCTGCCTCCCAAAGTACTGGGATTACAAGCGTGCGCCACCATGCCCAGCTCACTTGTTTCTTAAAAGGCAAAGCTGGTTTTGCTATTATCTAGTCTGAAACCTTTCAGGGGTTCTCCCTAACCCCACAAGACAAAAGCACCATTCCCTAACAAATACAAAGCATTTATTGATTAGGTCCTTATCTATTTCCTGTGGGCTTGTGTTTTCTTCCTAGCTCTGAGTTCCATGATATCACACTATGACATCACACTATGACATCACACTATGACATCACACTATGATGGGAATGTTGACGCTACAGAAATAGGCAAAGGCGAAAAACGAGGGCTGCCCACTCCCACCCTAAAGAGCAGGGCTTTTAAAGTGTGTATCGCTGTAGTATTCTAACTTTAATTCAAAATGGATGGAACTAGAGAATATTATGCTAAGTGAGATAAGCCAGTCCCAGAAAGTGAAGAATTGTATGTTTTCGATCATATGTGGAAGCTACAGAGAAAACAGGAAACATAAGGGACTTTGAATAAATGTGCCAGTAGAATAGTGGAAGGGGATTGGGGAGGGAGGTGGGGAGGGAAAAAAGGAGGATTGAGGAAGGAAACAGTTCAATGAAGGCTTTGGCAGTATATAAAATTATTACTGCTAGCCGGGCGTGGTGGCGCACGCTTGTAATCCCAGTACTTTGGGAGGCGGAGATCGGAGGATCCGGGTTCGCAGCCAGCCTCAGCTCTCTCTCTCTCTCTCTCTCTTTCTCTCTCTCTTTCTCTCTCTCTCTACTTAGTGAGCCTTCCGCAAGTTCGTGAGACCTGGTTTCAAAATAAAGTATAAAAAATAGGGTCGGGGCTGTAGCGCGGAGGTAGAACGCCCCTGCGTTCAATCCCTGGTACCACACAAAAAAAAAAAATTATTACTGCTGGTTTTGCTAGCATGTATGGAGAGGGAGGAGAGGGGAGCGGTGTGGGATGCGGAGAGAAGTACCCCAAAAGCTGTGTGCATGTATGTTCATATCACAGTGAACCTCACTATGATGTCTAACTGCAATGCATTAGTAAAAGTATGGACAAAAGTTGTGAAAAGAGTTAAAGTTGCTAATTAACTGTCCATTAAAAAAGTTTTGAAACGTCAACCTGAATATAAAATAATGACTAATAGAGGTTGGGAAGGGTGCATGGGAGGAGGGGTGGATAGATATTGGATTGATCCGGGCGCACCATATGCATGTGTGGAAATATCACACTGAACCCATTAACGTGTACAATTAAATATATTTTCATCACAAATGAAATAATTATTTTTAATATACTTTTATTGGTGCATTGTAATTGAGGTCCAGAGTGATAGGAACATGCTTTTTAAAAATATACCAGCTCATCATTGCTTTCTCCCACATGGAAATGTTACACATTCTCTATTGAAATGTTAGACGACTTGAACTTTTTAGAACGTGGCCTTTCCAATGTTGTTTCTGATAATATTCTTGTCTCTCCTCATTAACCATGCACACTTCTACTTATCCTCTGAGTCTCGACTTAAACACCACCCCCTCTGTGAATCCTTTCCTATCCACTCCAAGGAGAATGGGTCACTTCCTTCCTTGTCACTATTGCACATCATTGCTGTGATGCTTAGTGATTTTTTGCTGCATTTAAACACATGAATTGTCTGTGTACTCGTGTACTTTTCAAGAAGCACACTGTGGAGGCCCATGTCTCATCACTTTTGTATCCCCATAACTTATTATAGTGCCCGGCACCGAGTAGACATTCAGTAATTGTTTTTTCAGTGAACAAATAGATTAACAAACAGGAATGGGAGTAAACTTGGCTGGAGGGGGACATGGAGAACCAGAGAAGAGCCTGGGGAAATACCGAAAGCCTCATTTTGGAGGACATTTACTGCTAGGTCTGGACTCTATCTCATAGGAAATGAAGCGCCACTCAAGTTTTTCTGACAAGGGCAGAGACCTGTGAAAGGCCATGTTTGCAATGGTTCATCTGACACCAGGGACTGTCCAGGATGGACCTGAGAAAAGAGGAAACAGATGCAAAGAGACTCTGGCTACAGGACCAGAGCTTCAGACAAAGGGGTGGAACCAGAAGATGGGTTCAACAGAGACATACCCTCCACAACGGGCATCTGAGGTGTGTCCAAGGGAACGGCTGCAATACTGAGAAGCCCAGAATTAATGGGAAAATGTGATTTCCTCGCTCTGAAGTGGAGAAAACATAGGGACACATGATGGCTCTCTTCTAATCTTTGACAGTTACTCCCAGGGGAACAGGAATTAGCCAATTTATTTCTGTATTCTGAGTTGCCTAGAGGTCAGATCTAAGACAAATATAAGGGAGAATTTTATATCCATTAAGCAGGCCTAAAAATGGAACAAGCTGCCTAAGGAACCAGTGGGGGCCTTGTCACAGGAAAGGACAGGCAGGGCACCTAGCGCTGTTGTTATAAAAGGAGCTCAAGAATTAGACTGGGTCATCTTTGCAACACTCGAGACTCTATTCTTTTATGATGTTTTTAGTCCCTGTGAATTTGAGGTAACAGGTACAACTTGCATGTACAATGCCCAGCAGGTAGAGTTCCTGACCCAAAACCAAGGAGAATTTTGAGGATCAGAACTATACCCTTGGGTGCCCAAGCCCAGGGCTGGTTGTACCATCCCACAGTTATCACAAGAAAAGAGGGCCTGGACCAAAGGACAGATACTCTGGATCATAAAATCTCCAGGTCCTTCCTGACCCCAGAAGACATTAGTGGAGTACAAGAGAAGGTCAGGAGTCATCGTGAAATCGCCCCACAGCGGCCCTCCTTCCCCCTCCTCTTCTCAATCCCTCAACTCTACGGGCATCCCCTTAGCCTCGGAGGGTGAGCTCATGGTTTCAGTATCTGACAATAGGGTCTTCTTCAAATTCCTTGTCTCCAGCTCAGAAGAGCTTTGCTTTTTTACCCCACATCCTGTCTCCCCCTTCTTCATCTCTCTTGATACCCAATCTTTCCTTTCTACCAGCCCCAAACACTTATAATTGTTCTTATCCTAGAACAAAAAATGTCCTTAAAATTACTAATCAATCTTTCTTCACCAACCCAATTTTTTTTCTTTTGGTACTGGGGTTATTTATTTATTTTTTTAAATTTTGAAACAGAGTCTCACTAGATTGCTGAGGGTCTCGCTAAGTTGCTGAAGCTGGCCTTGATCCTGTGATCCTCCTGTCTCAGCCTCCTGAGTGCTGGAATTACAGGTGTGCAGCCCGCACCCTGATCTCTACCTCAATTTTTAAAGCAAGTGCTCTGCTCCTGATGCCCTGGGCCTTGACCACAGGCTTGCACTTCACTCCTCTCCTTGCAGTTCCACTTGGCCCCAAGATGCTGTCCTGCGAGATCCTGTGTAACATGACAAAAACAGGAAGGGATTTGAATTCAGAAGACTTGGGTTCAGCCGGGCGTGGTGGTGCACGCTTGTAATCCCAGTACTTGGGAGGCTGAGACCGGAGGATCCGGGTTCACAGCCAACCTCAGCTACTTAGGGAGGCCCTCCGCAACTTAGTGAGACCCTGTTTCAAAATAAAGAATAAAAAGTAGGGCTGGGGGTGTAGCTCGGAGGTAGAACGCCCCTGGGTTCAATCTCCGGTACCACAAAAAAAAAAAAGAAGACTTGGGTTCAGTTTCTGGATCAGTCATATGCTATCTGTACCTCACTTTCTATATCATATTTCTTACGAGCAACAGATAATTGATTTCTTTTTTGCAGTACCGGGGCTTGAACCCAGGGGAATTCTACTCCCGGCTACACCCCCAGACCTATTTTTTATTCTTTATTTTGAAACAGGGTCTCACTAAGTTGCAGATGGTCTCACTAAGTAGCTGAGGCTGGCCACGAACCCGGATCCTCCGGTCTCAGCCTCCCAAGTACTGGGAAGATAATTGATATTTAAAAGATGTTTTCTCCCCCATGCCAAAAACCACTCTATAAACATGAGCATTACTGAAACTGCTGCCACTAAAATGGCGAGGGCTCTTGTCACCTGCCTCAGTGGCCTTTTCTCAGTTCTCGGTCTCATAACTTCTTGGCTACATTTGAACCTACTGGCCATGCCCTCCTTAGTGGAACTCTGTTTCCATGGCTTCCTCTTCATCTGTTTCTAGGAAATTAACATCTTTCCAGTTCCCTCTCTGGTTCTTCTTTCTGCCCCAGCATCAACGTTCCAATAAGTTCTCTTCCCTTTTCTGATGTTACTCTTTCACTTCTCTCCCTAGGATCCAACTCTCTCTTCTGCGTGTACAACCAGCCCAGCCATCTCTCCCAAGCTTTGGTCCAAGGTCTACAACCCTGCTGGATTTCTCCTCTGGTTTTCCTGCCAGGATCTTAAACTCTTTATTGTGGTCACAAGGCAAATCAATACATCTTTGCAGAGCCTCTGACAAAGTGCTTTGGAAAGGCCAGACATTGAAAGATGATTGGCCAGCCTTGCAGAGGAATGCACTTATCATCAGGGACCATCTCCCAAATGCCAGTCAGAGATAGTATATGGCTGATCCTTTTATGTGAACTTCATGTTGCAAATTACAGCATCCACATGCCAAGTAGAAGGTGATAATCTCCACTCCCACAGGTCTCGGTATTGTTAAGGCACTTTAGAGATTGACAACCCCTGATATTCCCTATCTCTCTGGGTTCTAGATGCTTGGCTTTTGAAGGTGTCAATGGCCAAACTCTACAAGCTGACCTCCTGGGTCCCTCCCAATGCTTCCTTGATAAGTAGACAATCTGCTCATCAAAAGAGTAGTTAGGCCAGGCGTGGTGGTGCACGCTTGTAATCCCAGTACTTTGGGAAGCGGAGACCGGAGGATCCGGGTTCGCGGCCAACCTCAGCGCGCATGTGCACGCGCGCAATCTCTCTCTCTCTCTCTCTCCTCTCTCTCTCTCTCTCTCTCTCTACCTAGTGAGGCCCTCCGCAACTTCATGAGACCCGGTGTCAAAAATAAAGCATAGAAAAATAGGGCCGGGGGTGTAGCGCAGAGGTAGAACGCCCCTGCGTTCAATCCCCGGTACCGAAAAAAAAAAAAAGAGTAGTTAGAACAATTCTTATGTGATGCCTTTTTTTCCTGGCCTGAACCAAAGAAAACCATCAATCTGGTCCATCTGGCCCAGAAATTCTGTTCCTCTTGAAAATTCTGAGTCACATCAAATATTTCTATCATAGTAAATACATATGATCTTTCAGTGTTTCCCCTTCCTGGTCTCTCTAACTTATATTAGGGGTAGATATTTCATAAGTGTTAGATTTCTCTCCCTGCTTCCCGTTTCTCTATCAGACTGTCTGTGCCATGAAGACAGGGACTCTGTAATTCTCGTTTTTATTTCTCAACACCATGCCTAATCCATTCATCCACCCATACACATACATGCATATCTATTAAATTGCACTTACAATCTACATTAAGTAGAAAATATCTAAGTGGGTGGTATGGCAGCATCAGTTTTAAAATGGGATCAGGAAAGATCAGGGCTAGTGCCTTTTGCATTGATTGGTGGTGTGTCCTCCCCGTAAAATACATTGTGGTCATGTCTGAATATAGCAACCCCTGATCCCTACCTTGTTAGCCCCAGAAAACTCCTTCTGGCCCCATTAGTCTTGAAGTCTGTTTTCTTAGCATTGACTCCAGTTACTTTCACTATCACCCACTCTTTCCTTCGGAGCACTTATTTCAATCTGAAATAACCTTTTGCATGTATTTCATGTGCTGGTTTACTGCTCATCTTCCTCCCTCGAAACCTTGTCTGTCTCATTCATTGCTGTATTCCCAGGATCTAATACAGGCCCACGCATATATTTGGTGCTCCAAAAATATAAGTTAGAAGAGTGGATAAAAATAAATAAATGATTCCAAGATCTTTTTATTATTTTTCATTGCGTTCTCAGGACCTACCTAGCATGATATTTAGAACATACTAGGTGCTTATTAAATTTTTCGGATGAAGAGTTTTATAAAACCAGGGGCCACCCAATTCATTTAAGTTTCCTTATAACACCCCATTTCTTACCTTCTCCAGCACCATAAAAGCAGTGCTGTTTCCTTCTGAGAAAGCAACACCTCTAAGGCAGAAGTTCGCCAGCACTGGAACTGCTGGAAAGACTGGGGTGGCATCGATTTATCTCATCCAGCTTTTGTTTTTCTGACTAGGTCAGAGCAATTCATTATGTCACCCTCAGACAAGTCACCAAATGGAAATGAGGGAAGCCATGGCTCCGTCTCTTGCAGAGGCCACAGCAGAGGTAGCTTTCCTTGCATGGATGAAGAGCTGCAAGCCACCTCTGCCCCAGCATCCTGACGAAGGCAAAAGAGGTTTTCCAAATATCTTCCTGCCACGCCAATCAGTGAATTATGAATGAGGCCAAACCTAGGGAAGAGTGAATCATTGTGGGATGGTGGGGTAGGGTTCACGCAGAAAGGGAAATTGAAACTTAATTGGCCTTCTCCTGGTGATAGGTCCCTTGGTTGATAACTAGGGTTATATTATCCCACACCTTTAATGGACGTCGATGCCTTTGGCAGCGATATAATCCTGGCGTCAAGGACAATTCTTTCTTTTTAGTATGCTGCACTTACTACACTCAGGCAAAGCAGCTTGGACACAGGGCCTGGCTGATCCAACTCCAATCAATGAGATCCAGAATGTCTCTGGGCATTGACATGCAGGGGGAAAGAAAGACGCATATTCATGACTTGCCTCAAAAGCAGGAGAAGCCATGAAGCGTCTACAGGAGTCTTCTGGCGATGCAGCTGAGCAGGCCTAGGTCTCTCATCATCTTTGGGTGGAAATTGCCAAACACCCTGCTGCTGTGGTGTTAGGACTCTCTGTAGGGTTGTGACACCCACCAAAGGCAAAGGGAGCCACCCTGAACTGAAGAGATGGGAATATGGGAACGGTTTTGTTCTTTGTCTCCCTCATTCTTCTTCCTCTTCTCAGGGGCAGTAGTGTTGCTGCAGGACCAAAGGACTCCAACCATTTCAAAAGGCAGACATACCTCTAAAAACTCCAAAGTAGACAATCAGGAACAGTGTGGGGCTGAATCTGTGGCCTTTGGATGTGGTTCTTGGGTCGACAACAAAATTCCTAAACTGAGCAAAGAAGGCTGTTGAGCTCAGCTCCATATGTCTCAGGAAATTCCAATCAACTTTGGGGAGGGACTGCCGGGCATCATCCCTGTCAAGAATCCACCATGTAAGGCTGTAAGTATTCCAAGAAAGCACGACCTTGCACTAAGAGATTCTTTTTCTGGAAAGCCACAACCTCACTACTTGCCTCCTGTCTGAAGGAATGAGCACTGGTATTAAAGGTTTAAAAAACAAAATGATTTGGAGTGAGTCCTTGATTGGCATTTTTAAATCTTAAATGACCCTGGCTAAATTGCTTAGTTTCTCTGAAGCCAATTTTTTTTTCCACCAGTAAAATGGGAACAATTATAAGCACCCTACACTCTCCATGGAGTTTTTGAGGGACAACTAAAATGAGATGATACATATAGGAGCCATTCGTAGTCAAGTGCTATATGAACTCGAAGGGATGTTTGATCTGCCAGCCCCCTTCCCTTCTAGGAAGTGTCCCGGGCTTCTTGGAAATGTTTCTTTCTCCAGATGAACCTTGGAATAAAGGCTGCCATGTTGTTACTCAGTGTATGGTTATCTTTCCAAAGCAAGGCCCATTATGACAGCCTCTTGTGGGTCCAAGGTGGCATCTAAACTCCACTGAGACATTCGGAGCCCTTCCCCAAGGGCTTTCGTCTTATGATGAGAGAGGGTAAAGCATTTCTCTCTGGGGTATAAGCTGTTGGGTGTGAGGCACAGAGGTTGTTGGCAGCTCTGTTCCCTACTGCATGGAGGAAGTCCATCTGCTGAGAATGAAAAGAAGAGGCAGAGATGAAATACAGAGAGTTATGACAATATATCTGGTTCAGATTTTCCTGTGGGCCCAAATGAATCTTTTCTTTTTCTCTGGCTTGGAAGGATATTATTTCAATATTCTCCCAGTACATTTCTCTTTTTGCCTAAGCCAGCTTTAGTTCTATTTCTGTCACTTACAACCAAAAGAGCCTCAATAGAGAGGCTGCCATTCATTATGCTGGTTCCCAGCTCCAGCCTGAGCTTGGATTCCATATTCTGATCTCTGCCTGACCATCCACGGGCCTCCTTCTTCAGGGCCATCTCGCTTGCCTCCTTCTTCATTCACCCACAATCAATTTGTGAGCTTTTCCCTGTGCCAGGCACCATCTCAAGCTCAGGGATCTACATATAATCTAAGGAAGACATTTGGATATTATCCTGAGGAAACTCACACATGCACCATGCCTCAGAGGCTTCCAGTGAAAAGTCTAGTCCAAGTATTTACCCCGATGCGCTCAACTATTTATTCTACTTTTCTGTAGCTTGCATTTAGGTGGGATTCTTCAAATCCTTTGTGGAATGAGGTAGGCTAGGTTATAACTCACTAAAAATTGCCACGCATCTACTGTCAGCTGGGAGCTACTGGGAAAATAAGATATGTTCCTGTCCTTGAAATGCATATAGTCTTGCTGAGCAAACAACACGAAACTAGAGAAGAAGGAACAAGACAGAAAAACTGACCCTGGCAAGCCACGGGCCCTAGATCATGAGTTTCATACAATTAGAGAAGGCAAGCCTTTGATAGACTAGGGTGTTTAGGGTAGAATCAATACAAGATGCAACCTGTTGGAATTGTTTTGTTTGACCTGTGCACTACTTAATTTTTTCTAAATTAGCACTTATCACTTGAAAATCAGATTTCATACTTTAAAAAGGAACCACATGGATTTCTGGTTTCTTTTGCGATATTAGGAGATCTGACAACAATTCCTGTGTGGTAATAACCTGCTGGAGCTGAGTGGCTACTATCTCCTCTAGGCGAGCAGCCACCCCCCGGTTATCACTCGTCGTCGGCTTCGTATGTTTAGGTACCCCAGCCTGGTTCCCAGAGGCATTTGGTTTTGCTACCTAAGGCTCAAGTTGGAACTCAAGAGGCCCCAGCACCCCAGAAGCTTAGCAGGAAGACTTTAGGACCAACCTGTATCTAAGGGCATCCAATGCAGCCCTGAAGGGGCAATGACCGAAGGTAGCCCAGGCTGGCCAGTATCGGCTGCATTCACCCTCCAGCTACAGGTGAACTGAAGCCAGGGTGTGGCTTCTCTGTAGGAGCAGAAAGATGGAGAATCCTTCCGAGTCATCGGCTACCAAACACCCACCCCTTGGAGTCTCAGATTGTCTTCAGAGCCCCTTCCTTCTTCTTCTTTTCGGCATCCCCATTTTTCCCTTTGTTGCATTTGAATGCAGATGATACAGAATGAAATTCCTTTGGCGGCTGTGTGTGCGGGAGTGCGCAAAAGTATTTATGAATCCTAAATGAAGCTGGCTGCCGAGCCACGGAGCTCCAGCAGAGTGCTGGCGTGTGTGCCCGCCGGAGTCTGATCTCTTACACGGGAAGCTGCGTTTGATATCTCATTTGTTGGCTGTGTTCCTCGCAAAGCCGAGCGCTGTTTAACCCACTTTGCCATACAGGAGAAAATGCAGAGCAAGCTGGCTGGGCAAAAGGAAGATGATCCCACAAAAATACCCTGGCATGGTGGGAGAGAAGGCCTTGGGGACATGTGGCAGGTGCTGCCACCCTCTGGCTGGGCATAGCACCACACCCTGCTGGACCAAGTGGGCACCCCAGGGGCAGGGACCTGCCTGACTCTAAACAGCTTGAAGTCCCAGATTTGCAGGTGAGTCTGGGCTGGTTTGGCTTTTATTTGGGTTCTTAGACAAAGATGAGCTTTCCCTCTTTCTCATTTCATAAGAAACTTCTTGGCAAGCCAAGACCCCCCTCCGACCCTGGCCTAGGAGAGACACAGCATGTGGCCCCGCTGCGTCCGCCTCTTTCTGCTAGATATTCAGCCCACGCATGACAGAGACTTTGGCAAAATGCTAGCAATCAGAAACCCGCTCTTCATAGACATAAAAGAGTCGGTACATAGGTCTCCCCAATAATGATAGTCTACATGCATTAGCATATATTTTCTTGAGAAGCAAACTACCAGAGTATGTCCCTAAAAGCAATTCATTCTATTTACAGCTTTTCTGAAACCCCCGAGAGGGAAGCATCTTGGAGCGCTGCAGATACCACACTGAAAATAGTGAAAAACATTCAATTTGGAAACAATTTTACCTTGATTTTTCTGTTTTTTTTTTTCTCCTTTGTGAGTCAGTCTGTGGCTTCTGCTCCTTCCCCTACCTGAAGGTGGCCCCTGTCTTGCCTCCTCTTGCGGTCCCAAAGGCAGGGGTGGTGTGGTAGCCCCACAGTGTGCCAGGGTAGTGGAGAGGATACCTGATCCTCCTCCGGGTGGAAACGCTTCATCCCCTAAACTGAGGAAGGATGGCCAGGGAGGCAGAGACCAGAGACCACATCACTGCGGCAACAACATTATCACAACAATACACAGATTATTCTCCAGGAGGTAACTGCAGCTCTTTAAAACAGTGCAGTGTGAATGTCCTGCCCTATTACCCCATCCTCTGGGCTAATGATAAGATTTCGTAACCATGTCAACAGCGAGAGAAAGGGAGTGAGAAAGGATCCCTCTGATTACATAAAACATCCAGATATCTAGCACAGCCTTGTAAATCACTCAGCTCCTGGGCATATGTGGACTGAGAAAGACACGGGCGAGGCCAGGCCGTGCATCTCCAGCAAAACCAAGGGCACGCCCGCCACCAGGGGTGCTTAAGAGGTAACCACCTACTGTGTGCCCACACCTACTGTGTGCCCACACCTACTCTGTGCCCACACCTACTGTGTGCCCACAAACGTGCTCTGAAGAGGAATTAAATGGGATGAATAAATGTTAAAAAGGCAGTTCCTGCTTCTCAGAGACATTAGCAACTAAGAGATTCGCAGCTACTTAATACAGGTTGTAAACGCACTGGATTCAGACTTGGGAGACAGACAAGCAGGTGGGAGTCTTCCTCTTCCTTTAGCTGTGCTCCGTGGTGGGACAGTATTTCTGAGCCTCCGATCCTTCAGCTGCAAAAGGTGGACGACAATACCTAAGCCTACATGCCCACAATCTTCTCATGAGGATAAAATAAAAAATGCAGTGGTTTCCAAATCAATAGTGCAATCCTTTCTAAAACAGAAAAATCATGTGTGAAACTCTAAGACAGCACACAAATCGGGGCTGAGTTGCTGTAGTTGAAGGGGTGGGAGCATAAAGCTGACCTCCCTCCTTAGCTTTTCCTTGTTCCCAGTGTGGCCTCTGAGGCACCATGAGTACCCTATACCACTGAACAGAATAATGTGAAGACCGGAGAGAAAATGCTTTGAGATTGTGTATTATTATTTTTGTTAATAATAATAACACAAATTGGCCATTAATGGAGGTAATTGTAGGAATTCAGAGAAGGGATTGATCAATGCCGGCTCAAGTGTTTAAATGACAGAACATGTGCCAATCTTTAAAGGCTGGAAGTGCCTAGTTAGGTAGGCAGAGAGGAGAAGGAAAGGATTCCAGATGCAGGCAGGGATGGGAGCAAATATAATATAGGCCCAGCAGTGGCGAGAGGAGAAGCACCCGGCTTGGGGCAGAGCTTGTGTGCGGCAGTGATGACGGAGGAAGAGGAAGCGGTGTTGTGGCTAAGTTTGTCTTTGAAGTAGGATCCACTGTGATATAGTTGGGACCTCATAGCAGGTCTCATGGGAAGTTCTAAATCAGGAAGGAGCAGGACACCAAGTAAGGAATGTTCAACTGTAGTTGGGTTAATTCGCTGGCTTGAACTCTTACCTGTTCATCGGAATCAAATTTCTTTCCTAAAGGGCCTTTTGCTCTATTCTCCATGATCCTTTGCTTTGGACTCTGATTGCAATTCCTAATTGCCATCTCACAGAGCTCCACATGTCCGGCTCTCCTCTGTATCTAAGTGATGTATACTGAGGTGTTAGTCCCCAACTTCCATATAAACATGCCCCCAAATCTGTTTACTCAGGACTCCCAGCTAACCTAGACCCCCACAGAGCACACACGGCCTGGGAGGATGCCCTTTGGAGTCCTTGTGCTTGTGGGGAGGCCTGACCCTGCACTGCCTTTCCTTCCGCAGTCCCCAAGGATGACTGACCTTCCCCGCTTGTCTCAGAACACCTTTTTGTCTTGTCCTCTTTGAAATACCTGATGACAGCAAATGCTTGGGTCTAAAAGCAAAATAATGAAATCAAATGAAAGCTCCCCAATTTCTCAGCCACTTGTCCTTGGTCCAGTGTGGTGCACGGCATGCATTATTCAGAAAGGAGCAGCTGCATTACCTGAAGCAGAAATTCTGTTTTTCAGGCACCAATCTGGAGGGATGGCTGGAATGGAGCTGGTGGCCCTGCCCCGGAGCCTATGGGCATCTGGGGCAGAGGAGGGTCCAGCTTTCTCATTGAATGTGATGGGGTCATCTAAGTAGCTTATGTCTGCTGCCCAGTCATAGTAAAGGTCACCTTGGTAAGCCCAGCATGAGAAGAAAGGATGCCCTAATAGGTAGGACAGAGGTCAAGGAGCCAGCAGGAGGAAAGGAGGGAATAGGCAGACTGTTTAGATAGAGGGGCTCCAGCTACACAGAAAACCCCAAAGATATGACCCATACACAGCTCATCCCCCCCCACTGAATGCACCAGATATGTGAAGATAATAGAGCCCAGAGTGTCATCTCTCTGAGGACACTCTGCAAATCCACGTGGGTGTGTGTACTATGAGAAGGGGAGGGCCAGGGTCCACTGTGGTGGATTCTATTTTCTTTCAACTTACCCCCTTTCTCTCTTCACATAAGAACATTATGCACTTTGCTGTTTCCCTGTGGCTTTCAGTAGCCTTTACAAAATGGAATATATTCTACCCTACCATCCCCACCCCTGTGTGCCATACCCCTTTGTCATCCAGATCATGTGATTTGCTTGGATCAGTGGAATATGAGTCAGTTCAGAAGCTGCAAGAAATATGGTGTGTTGGCCAGTTCTCTTTGTCGGTTCTTTCTATTGTCAGAACAGCAGGTCCCAAATTAGGGGCTGCCCTTTCAGTCTAAGTTCCCAAATGAGAAGACTCATGGAGCATATCCACAGCTGCCAACACGCTCTGTGAACAAGAAATAAATGCTTGCGGTTGTAAGCCACTAAGATTTTAGGGGTTGTTTGTTACCATAGCAAAGCTGGCTAATATAGTTAATGTCAATCAATGATGAGGAAATTAATCACGTCTGCCTTGAGTTAAGCTTTCTTAAACTTGATTTGTTTATTTAATTGATTGTTGTCATCTTCACTTGGGGTGAATAGCATTGACAAATAAAAGGGGTTATTTGCTTTAGTGAATCCATGGTAGAATGTTGTTGAATTACAGAATCCACATACAAGGATTTGACAAGTTCTATGTTCTGGCTGGATTTCCTCTCATTAGTGGTTGACCAGATCTAAACATACTATAGAGTTGTCCATTCCTGTCCTCGACCTGTTGAGAATGCTTTTCCTCACTCTCCTTCAACACTGATTCAAAGGTTATTGACTAAGCCCTCGCCTTGCCCTGGGCCTCGGTGACCCATTTGGTTCTCCCAACCGTACTTTAATAATAGGTATGAGGTTTGTCCTAGTCCATTTGGGCTGCAATAACAAAATATCATAGACTGAATGGCTTATAAACAAGAGAAATTAATTTCTCACCGTTCTGGAGGATGGAAAGTATCAAAGCATTAGCACATTCAGTGTCTGGTGAAAAACCATTTTCTTGTTCATAGATGGCAACTTCTCACATGGGAGGGGGGATAACCCTCTCTGGGGTCTCTTATAAGGACACTAATCCCAACCATCAGGGCGCTGCCTTATGACTTAATCATCTTCCCAGAGGCTGCACCTCCTGACACCATCATCTTGGGGGTTAAGATTTCAACCTCTAAATTTTGGAGGGACACAAGCATTCAGACAGAAGCATTGTTATGCACCTATTGAAGAAATCAAAGGTCCAAAGGGTTTGCGAAGGGGATAAGCTGAGGAGGAGCAGATCAAGAGATAATGTAGGGCTCCCATCACTGCATGAAGCTGCATGGATTGAACCTGTTATATATCAGGTTAGAACCTATTTGCCAAAGTACTAGGAACATGGGTTTGGAGTTAGTTGTAGGAAAGTAGGCTGGAAGATAAGACCTCTTACACTTTATACACTTATATTAAAATTTATATTTTATCCCCAGACAAAAATTCATGTATATTAGATTCCTAGAACAGACAATCCAACAAGCTTTGAGTTGCTGAACTCCAGGTAGGTAATCTACCTTTTCAAGTGGGACCTCTGTGAAGAAAAGTGCTAGTGGAATGAAAAATAGACCCCTCTGCAAGAGAGCTGGTCTCTAAGGAGGCTGTCGTCTTTTAAGAACATTCCTGCTGTCAATTCTCTAAGAGTAGCGAGGGTGTCATATTATTACTAACAACAACAACAATAATAATAGAAGAATAGCTTCAGTGTCAACAAATATTTTACAAAATGCTCTCATACAAATTGCCTGTCTGGTGCTTGAGAAGGCCTCCAAGAGTCACTTGAATTTACCCTGTCACCAGGCTGTTGACTGCCATCTGTCTAGGGCTCAATAATTTGAGGAGTAATGATGTTGGGCTTATCCATGGTGTGGGAGTACAGACAGTCAGAGGCAAGAAGGCAGGCGATAAAAAGGTGAGCTATTGCAAAGGCAGACGTGTTTGTTCTTGCATTCCCATCTTGTTCCAAAGGGTTGAATGATTCTTTCCATGAGCCTAAAACATGGGATGTAGTTAGAAGAATTTATCTGTACAAATATCATTAAGGCTTGGGTTTTAGAGGCAGCTTCTCAACATACAGGTGAAGTGTGCTGGTCCTATCGCATGAGGTCATAGACACACTGTCCCAGTTCCAAGACCCCTCCAGCCCCTCCCAGATAGAAATCACTGGGAGCCAGGCCTGGCAGGTCTTTGTGGAGTCATCTCATTCTTCTGTTGCTTCCAGAAATAAAAAAGAAGTCCCCTTTGATGGCGTGGGAAGCCTGGCAGCAGCTGAAGAGGTCTCTCCCCGTTCCTCGCACCACCAATTGTCTGGACTATAGACTTGCCTTGGCTTCTTATAGGGACATAAAAAGGGAGCAGTTCCCACTTTCCTTATGTTTGGACCTCATACAAATTCAGCTCTTAGGTAGCAGTTCCTGTGGAATCCAGCCAGGTGAATTGCTAACACAATTCCTTAAGAGGAAAGGGGTCCCAGAAAGTCAGTGCAGATGGCCCAACATACACCATGTCCACCACCAAGGAAAGTGACTCCGACACACAGCCACAGATGGAAAACAGAGCCCCCTGTGAGGGGTCAGAATGTTCCTTGTGTGCAGGGGTGAGGGTGCCATCTTGCTCTTCCAGGGAGCTTTCCAAAGGACAGTGTATGATGTGGAATGTCCTCCTAGAGTGGTGCTGAGGGGCTAAGGAAATGCTGGGGTCTGCTGGCTGAGCACTAGTTCCCTGCCCTTGACTTTTTCTGGACTAGGACCCCCCTTTCCCCTGGGGTGAGACTCTGAACATGCTCACCTCCTACACTTCCTTGCCATGACACCTGCATTCGGGCCCACTGCCGTAGATCAACGCGTTCAACAGGAAAGAGGTACTCTCTTTGAAGAGTTCTGATTCTTTCCCTGTGTAAGCTGCTCTGAGGTCAAGCAGAGAGTCACAGATAGACGGAGTTTCTGAGTGGCTCAAATTACAAAAGCCTCTGTCCCTGGATCCTGTTCCCTCCTCTCCCTGTTCCTGTTCCTCTCGTGTCCTGGGGAGTAAGAGAGGTAGCTACCTGCTATATTGCTCCCCTCAGGGGATCCTCAGGTCTGCCACGTCCACAGCCCCATACAACCCCCTCCTGAGTGTTTCTTCTGCATGGGTGTCTGTGCCTCAGGGTACTTAGTCCATCCTTTCACCACAGCTAATGGACCAAGTGTGTGTCTAAGATCCTAGGACAGCCAACCTCCAGCCTGCTAGCGGCCTCTGTGTGTGTTTGGGTGGGGGATGTCAGGCTGTTCCCAGGGAGCTGTGACCAATCTGGATGATGATAGCCAAATGAGTAGGTGTCTGCTTCGATGTTTGGAAATAAGAGGTACTGAGAGCCAGCAGGTGAGGTCATCAGTGGGCAAGAGCCAAAGAAACAAACATCAAGAGTTGCTTTTTCTCTATGGTACAAGGACCCTCGGTCAGGGGCAATGCTTTCTCCCAGGAGTATGATCTGGGGACCCCACCACAAAAGCTGGGTTGTAGTGTTTTCAGGCCTGTTAGGGTTTTCATAAGGTTGCATGACAGTGTTCTTGCAACAATCTCAGTCACTCCAGGGTATTTTGTTTGAACCTAAAATCTACACAGAATGTAACATTGAGGAGTCTGGCTTCTCCATGAGAAGGCTGATCAGGACTTCCTTGGACCCTTGCTGACCCATTTCCTGTTCTTGCAGCATATGCTGTCAATCAGAGCCTGTCTGAGCAACCCATCTGGACCAGGCCGGGGGTGCCTATGGTTCTGCCACTGGGCACAGCAGTTTCTGAGAGGCATGGGGGACTCTAGGAGAGATGCTCTGCCTCTAGTCTGGGAGAGTAGCTCAGAAAGGAGAGAGAGAAGGATGGTGGGTGGGATGGGCTCCAGTCCATAAGGTGTCCCCTTTCCCTTCTCCAGACACTGAACAGAGGACGAGGAGAAGTGAGGAACGTAGTGTGGACAGTGGTAGAGGTCGTGGATGGGATAAAAGAACAGGATCCCAACCTCCCAGGTCTCTAGCTCCTGGCTGAGGCCCACTCAGATCGTGGGGAGATGGAATGGACCAGGCAGATGCTCAGGTCTGGGCTATCCTTCTTACCTCTAATTTTGGCTTCTAGCCTGATGTCCTCACTTGCCCTCGCTGCAGCCAAAGCTGACTCTCCTTACTCCCATGGGTAAAAAAAAAATAGCTCTGTGTGCCCAGAAGCCCTGCACCCTGTGTGCATGAGAAGGCAGATGTTTTTCAAAGCCCACCTCTTTCAGGAAGCTTTCTCTGCTTAATCTCAGCTTCATACAAAGTCATAAGCCAGGGAATATGAGAATTGGAATGTCCCACTAGGAGGACAGGAGCCAGACTTGCTCATTGACAGATTCGGAATGCTTAACACAACACTTGGCCAAGAAAAGGGACTCAATAAATATTCAAAGGAAGGAAGAAGCCGGGCTTGGTGGTGCACACCTGCAATCCTAGTACTTGGAAAGCTGAGACAAGAGGATTGCAGGTTTGAGGACAGCCTCAGCAATGTAGCGAGACTCTCAGCAACCTAGCAAGATCCTATGGCTGGGGATGTAGCTCAGTGGTAGAATACCCCTAGATTTAATCTCCAGTACAATAATAAATAAATAAATAGATAAATAAATAAATAAATAAATAACAACTGCCAATATATAAATGTGGATAGCCATGAGCTATTCTAGAGGGCAGGGAGAGGCTTTGGAACTCTGAATCCTGGGATCTCTCTTGCCTCTGCATTCATCCCTGAGGAAGATGTCTCTGTACCCTTTAAAATTCAGAGTGAAACTCACCTCATTTTGCCACTGAATAAACTGAGGTTCCTGAAGGAACAGTGGCCTATTTAAGGCAGAAGAGCCCCAGGTGTCCAGCCCCTCAGGCCACTGTTGAGGAGATCCGCTGAGAGTGTATTAATTCACACATACTAGGTGCACAGCCAGCCCTGGATGCTTGAATCACTGGGAGGAGAAAGGCGGGACTTGTTGATTCGCAGGCAGTGTGAGCCCGGCAAGAGTCATGAGCGACACCCGTGACAAAGGATGCCGCACCAAAATAAAATGTATTGTATTTAAATATTCCCCAAGTCATTTTGTGTATTTAAGTCTTAATTCATCTCCTCTAAATCTCTCCCCGCTACATTAATGTGACGACTTTGACAGAAAGATGAATAACATTATTAAAGAAGCTTGTGAGCAAATTTCACTCATAAAAATCCCTCATTCACTCACGCGATCGCTGTTCCCGCTCCACGTTCTGTTCCCGTTGACTTCCCAGGTTTCCGCCCCTCTGGGCCCCAGGTTGCTGGGGGAGGGTGGTGCATGAGAAGTTCAGAAGAGGGAGGAGTGCACGCATTTCAAACCCACTCCTAAATCTTCCCCTTTCATTAGAAAAAAAAAATAGAGTAAATTATGAGCCTAACTCCAGGTGCGGCAAGATTCAGGCTGGAGAGAAGGGTAAAGTAGATCTCCCTTTGAGAAAAGCATCTTATCAGGGTTGCCAACTGGGGAGCAGATGCAGCCAGGAACCAGGGAGGGTGCCTTCCTTGGGGGTGCACGTCTCATGAATGCAGGACCCGCACTACAAAACTCACCTCTGGGGATTTCTCCAGACTGACACTTTTCAAAATGCTGGCACAGGCCCAGGGGAAGACAGCCTGGACGCTGCCGTCACATCCTGTTCCTCTTCCTGGAGCCCTGCTTGGCCCCGCTGGCTGGGATTTATGCTCCTCTTTGCCAAGCCGCCCTGATGAATGGCTTCCAGGATGGCAGCGGAGTCCGTGGTATTCATCTCCCCGACGTCTCAACCTTCTCCTCTAAATCATTGTTCATGTCAGCAGTCATTCGTTCACTCCTGACAGCCTAGCTTGGCCTGGCAGCTCCATGGTGAGGCTCCTGGCTGGAGAAAGGCCTACAGAGTCCCCTGGGGCGGCTGGGGGAGTCTCTGGGACTTCTCCCTCACACACTGTCCCCTTCTCACCAGATTAAACCTCTGTTAGGTCATCTGAGGTCTAGGAAGCCAACCCTGGAACCCCAAAGGGTTCCCCTGTTAGACATGCTTCTGATCTAGCACTTACCACATTGCATAAAAATCACCTGTTAGAGTTCCATTCACAGTACCCTCAAAAAAGAAAATACTTAGGAGCAAATCTAACCACTGAGGTAAAAGACCAATGAAAATTATAGAACACTACAGAAAGAAATTGAATAAGACCTTAGAAGATGGGAAGACCTCCCATGTTCTTGAATAGGTGGGATAAATATCAAAATGGCCATCCTACCAAAAGCAATCTACAGATTCAATGCAATTCCTATCAAAATACCAATGCTAATGTTCACAGAGCTAGAAAAATAGTCCTAAAATTCATATGGAAAAAAAAAACAAGACCCATAATAGCCAAAGCAATTCTGAGCAATAAGAACCATGCTGGAAGCATCACAATACCTGATTTCAAATTATACTACACAGCTATTGTAACAAACCAGCACTGTATTGGCACAAAAATAGGCACATAGACCAATGGAATAGAATAGAAATTACAGGAACAAACCATCACACTTATAGCCAGTCAATTTTTGACAAAGGGGCCAAAACCTGTGCTGGCCAAAAACAAGCACCCCTTGTTGCCTTTCAACAAGTGGTGCTGGGAAAACTAGATATCCATATGTAGAAGAATTAGACCCTCATCTCTCAAGACTCAGCTCAAGATGGATCAAAAGGGAAAGGAAATAGAACAAATAAGTTATGTGCATATGTAAATGCATCGCTATGAACCACACTATTTTGTTCAATTATAAGGTATCAACAAAAAGTTTTAAATTCCCTGTTGGTGTCACTATCAGGCTATGTGCACTTGTAGGCCAGGGACATGCCCACTTCCTCTTAGTACTCTCAACACCTAGTGGAACACCTGGCTCTCAATTGGTGCTTAATGACTGATGAACTAAACTTTTATTTTTATCGCGGTACTGGGGATTGAACCCAGGGGCATTCTACCACTGAGCTACACCCACAGCTCTTTTTTTTGTTTCAGTTTTTTATTTTGAAATAGGGTTCCACCAAGTTACCACATGCTGGCCTCCAACCTGTGATCCTCCTGTCTCAGCCTCTCAAGTACTGGGATTACAGGTGTGTGTCACCATGCCCAGCTTCTGAACTGATCTTTTAAATTGTGGAGTGCATACAACCTCTTTGGAAAACTACTTGGTAGTGTTTAGTAAAGCTAAACATATATATACCCTATGACACACCTAGATATATAACCAAAGGAAATGAGCACTCATGTGTATCAAAAGATGTATATGAGAATGTTCAGGGTAACTTTATTCCTATTAGGCTCAAATTTAAAACAACCTGAACTCTATCAATGGTAAAGTGGGTAAATAAACCATAGCACACATTTATATAGATTCCATTGCATTGGTGTCACGCAGCAATGAAAAATGACAAAGTACTACTCATACAATAAGCTGGGTGAATCTCATTGAATAATGTCAAACAAGAGAGGCCAAACACAAAAGAATGTACTGTATTATTACATTTATATGAAGTTCCAAGACATGCAAAACTCATCGTCTATGGTAATTAGAGGTCAGGATAATGATAATCTTTGAGGGGTGGATGGCGATGGTGGCTATTGACTGGGAGGGCACATATGGAAGCCCTTTGGGGTATAGGAAATGTTCTAAATCCTGATCTAGAAGGTGGTTACACAGATGTATATGTAAACATACATACATATATATATATATATATGTATATATATATATATATAGTAATTTACTGGGCTGTACCTTTATTATCTGTATACTTTATGTAATTTCAATTTTATTAGAAATGGTAAAGAAAATGTGGAGTGGTTTTCAAACTTTATGCAGTCTGCTCCTTGTATTCACACTCTTCTATGTTTTGAAAACCAGGCAAAATTATTACATTGGGATTTTCCTATGTTTTCTACTATGAAAACAATGATATATTGCACATGCTTTTTCTAACTACACAAGAATATACCCTCCAGAAATTTTAAACACGGCACTCTCCCTTCCCCAACACCATGAGTGAAAATCATTGAATTAAAGTATATTTACCTCTTAGCACAAAAGAGATTCATTGCTTCCTAAGACCAAGTCTCATTAGTGAGATGGCGGGTGGTAGAGAGAATTGGGAGCTTCTGAAGATGTGTGTATGGGAGCTGACATGGTACAGCAGAAGTGAGGGTGGTGGGCTGTGTCCTGGAATCTCAATGCCTCTGAGAAGTCCAAATTCAAGGGCTTTCCAAAGAAGAGTAAAGAAGCTATCTGCACTGGTGAGTTACCAATCGCCCGATGGTCCACTCCTAGCTTCCACAATCTTATGCTAAAGCCCTAAGAAGAGGACCGCTGGAGAGATCTTGAACTAGTTTATAGAAGTTAGGTCAGCTTTGATTGAAAAATAACAGAACTGGAACTAGCTTAAGCAAAAGGTAGTTAATTGGAAGAGAAGTGTACAGTCAGGACTATGGTGGGGTCTCAGGAAGAGCTAGTAGCAGGGTCTCGAGGGCTTCCAGCCTCACTCTCCATCACTTTTTCTGTGTTGCTTTCAGTGTTGGCTCTACTCTGCTTCTCATTCTTGCTCAGACGAGGTCTCTGCCCATGGTAAACAACAGTGCGACAGAGCTGCCTGCAGTTCCTTGGCCTACAACTTCCACTTGAGTATAAAATTCAAAAATCTCAGGGAAGCCGGGCGTGGTGGCACACGCTTGTAATCCCAGTACTTTGGGAGGCAGAGACTGGAGGATCCGGGTTTGCGACCAGCCTCAGCTCTCTCTCTCTCTCCCTCTCTCTCTCTCTCTCTCTCTCTCTACTTAGTGAGGCCCTCCGCAACTTCGTGAGACCCGGTTTCAAAATAAAGTATAAAAAATAGGGCCGGGGGTGTAGCGCAGAGGTAGAACGCCCTTGGGTTCCATCCCCGATACTGGAAAAAAAAAATAAAATCTCAGGGAAGAGATCTGGTGGCAGATTGAGCCAAATGCCTATCTTTAACCCTATAGCTGAGACCAGGGAGGCAAACTGTATATTAAATGGCTGCTTCTGCATCAAACAGGGGGATAATAGATGCTAGGTACTAGCAACTGGGCACTGCCCTCAAAAGCAAGGCTGGTTAGAGACAATGCCATAAATATCCCCTATGAGGAATTTAGAGAGTAAGTGTTCCTCCCAATAGTTGGAGTCGAAATTAGATAAATAGTGTTTTCTCCTAACCCTGTGGCCATAACATACCTACTCTTGGCTGATATAATCAATCTATTCTTGTTCGTGTTATGGTGAAGGTTTGTTCATGGTTTAACCATGGTCAACTTCTCGGTTATTCAGTTTGTTTGCCATTTAGCACCATGATACTTCACTCTGTTTGTTACAATTTCTTGCTTGGCTCATTTGCCTAAAGACAGAACCCAAGTGTCCCGGGAATCATTCTCACCACCGTGATCTAAACACTGACACTCAACACTTAGAGGAAGGAAGATTTATCTGCTTAATGTTCTGGAAATTTTCAGTCCATGGTTACCAAGTGGGAGCCAAGACTACAGGTCCTTAGGGGATGATGGCAGGAAGCAGAGAGCAAGGCAGAGGGGATGAGGCACACATATGGTCCCCGAGGCCACACCCCCAGGGACCCACCTCCAAGTGCGGCTGCCTCCAGAGCACAAAGTCCAAGGCACATTTCACTTTCACACCATAACACTAAGTCTTCATCTGCTTAAAGACAGCTCCTAGTTCTTCCAGCCTCCATCCAACAGCACAGTGGCAGAAACTTAACTGTAGGTTGTTCAGTTGCTGATCCCATGTTGGGGGTGAGGAGTTTTTTCTTGAGTAAACCACTCAACCTGTTTGAGTCTTGTTTGTCTCCAGGTACTAATCAAATAATATAAAATTCCAGCCAGGCATGGTGGTCCACGCTTGTAATCCCAGTACTTGGGAGGCTGAGACTAGAGGATCCGGGTTCACAGCCAGCCTCAGCTACTTAGTGAGGCCCTCTGCAACTTAGTGAGACCCTGTTTCAAAATAAAGAATAAAAAATAGGGCTGGGGGTGTAGCCCGGAGGTAGAATGCCCCTGGGTTCAATACCCGGTACCGCAAAAATAAATAAATAAATATATATATATATATATATATATATATATAATGTTATATATATATTATATATATATATAATTACATATATATATAAAATTCCATCTTCCCTCTTCATTGCACCCTTTCACTTGGTCTTTACAATAATTCTTTGAGATAGGCAGATGTTCTTATAACCAGTTTCTTACATTTTAGGAAAACGAGGATTGGAGAGGTCAAACAACTTGTCCAAAGTGATCGTTACCAGTAGAAAGTGGTAAATCAACTCAAGTCTTCTGATTACAAATCCTCTATTTGCATAAAAAGGACTTGTAATATCCTTTCTACATGGAAAATCTATAGAAGATAGCAATATTAAAAAGTAACATTGGAGAAACCCCAGTGGCGCCACAGGCGCTTAGGGAAGAGAGATATGAGGGGAGGGAGACTTGATGAAGGAAATATTTCAATCTATACTATGTACATGTACGAAATTATCAATGCCGTTCTCAATATCAGGTACAGGGAAGGTGAGGGCATCTGGTGGGTTGGGTGGTAAGCTTACCAAGTGCTATGTGCGTGTGTGTTCCTATTACTCTGCACTTCATTATGATGTGTGATTACAATGTATCAATAAAAGTATGTTTTTAAAAAAGTAACATTAGCTAACACTTGTTCGGGGTTTGCTATGTTCCAGGCAATGTTGTAAGCATTATACAAATACAGCTCATTTTATTCACGTAATAACCTTATGAGGCACATAATATTATTATCCTCAATTTACAGATGAGGAAATCAGTCATAAAGATTCAATTACCTTGCCCAAGGCCTCATGGTTAACAAGTGATAGTCCTCAGATTCCAACTCAAATCTTCTGTTTCCAGGGCCCCAGCTCTTAACCCCTGTTGCCTTTGAGGGAGACAAGAGGTGAACAATGGGAAGATGTATCCAGAACTCTTCAAACAAAAGGGACTCTCTTTGTGTCCCCATGATTACACAGCAGAGTCTTGCTGTAACTTTGACAGATCCTGCCGAGGGGGTCCAGGGCTCTGTGTGACAGCAATAGAGTACTAAATATCTCTGACTGGGGTGGGGAGTAGAGAAGGGTAGGATGAAAGGAAAGGGAGAGAGATACCAGCACACATTGCCAAGAGGAACAGGAAATGGAGTGAGGGTTTGATTGTCAAGTAGGGTGGGAATCCTTGCTGTGTGTTTGATCTTGGGTAAGTTACTTAACTGAACCTCAAGTTCCCATCTGTAAAATGAGATTCACAATAATCCCTAACTCCTAGACCTAATGTGAAGGTTACATAAAATAATGCACATGAGGACAAATGGTATAATAAGAGCTAAACTCTTGGCTGGGACTCTTGGACTGAGTGAAGAGTTAAAGACAACTAACAGTTCTTGCCTCTGGGAGGTTTGTTTTTTTTTTTGGGGGGGGGTGAGTTTGCATTCCAAGAGGGGAAATAAGACAGACCACACTGAAGGCTGGAAAGGAGCACTTTTGGGGTCTGATGTGCTCCTCCGGACATAGAAATGCAGCTTGGGACAAGTGATATTTCGGTCCAATCTGAAGGGGCCGCAGTGGAACTAGGAAGGAACTAAGATACCACATGGCTTATCTTTTTTTTTTTTTTTTTTTTGCAGTACCAGGGATTGAACCCAGGGACATTCTACCTCTGAGCTACATCCCTGCCCCATTTTTTATCCTTTATTTTGAAACAGGGTCTCATGAAGTTGCGGAGGGCCTCACTGAGTAGCTGAGGCTGGCCGCAAACCCGGATCCTCCAGTCTCCACCTCCCAAGTACTGGGATTACAAGCGTGCACCACCACGCCCAGCCACCACATGGCTTATCTTAAAGTCAGGCTGTAAGTTCCCCTGCCCACACACCTGGAGGCAAAAG
Organism: Glis glis; assembly: GCA_004027185.1. NCBI lineage: Eukaryota > Metazoa > Chordata > Mammalia > Rodentia > Gliridae > Glis > Glis glis. The sequence continues at coordinate 71,546 of PVJS01003361.1, forward strand.
GGGCCTGCTTGGGTTTGGATCCTGCCCAGTCCTTTCTTATTTAGTGGCCCTGAGATGGTGGTCACTGTTACTTACAGCATGACAGAACGTGTACCTAGAGCTCTTGGTCCAGTGCACTCTGTCCCACCCCACGTGGTAGTTATTGTTATCATATTGGATACATACTGCGATGCCAGTGGGAATGTATGGGACATCCCTTTCTCTAAACCTCCAGGGCAGCCCCGTGTCTGCTGCCCTACCTCCGTCCATCAGTAGGAAGAACCTCGCTGAATCCTCCCCAGTCCCTGGATCTGAAATCTCCCGAGATTCTCCTTCTACACTATCACAGCCCAGTGTGACATGCCAAACAAGGGAGAACTGCATTGAAATTAGAGCCACTGGAACCCAACTTGAGTAACTCACCTGATAGCTCTGAGCCTCAGTTTCTTCATCTCTGAAAGGAGAAAGATAATATTTGAAAGGATGATTGTAAGAACTAAACTAGGTATCATTTGTACAGATTGATGGTCAGCATCAGGTGAATTTGCTGTGAATCTGGAGGGGGGATACTTTGTGTGCCTCCTTATCTCAAACCTCTGCATCTTCCCTACACACCCTGCAAGGAATCTATTACCACTTGGATGCCACACATTCTTGTTCTACCAGAAGGCACGCTCAGCCCTCAGCCCCTGCATGCACACGCACATGGACACACACACACAATAGTGCATGCATGGACATCCCTGGCCCATGCTAACACACACACACACACACACGATGGCTATCGTGTGGAGGAACAGCAGCAGGAAGAAATCCCCTGTCCTCTCTCCCCATGTCACTTTGTTCTGCCTGCACAGGCGACAAATTAAAACAAGAGCCCCCCATCGCCCAGAGCTGCCTGGGCTTCTGCCACATCAGCTCTAATAATAGCTGAGCAGAAAGCCCCCCCCTGTCCATCAGGCCCCAGAGCGAAGAGGCAGCGCTTTTCATTCACAGCCGGAGAAGTGGCTGGGAGCCTTTGCTGTGTTTATTTGGTGTGACTTTGGGGTGATTATATATTGTTTCTTGTCCTCTGTCTAAGTGGTTCATCAGAGATGGGGGAACAAGGGGTGAAGGGGCAGGAGTGGAAAGAAAAGCAGAAAAGAAATTCAACTTCCTCAGGAAAACACACACGGTGCGCTCAGTCAATGCCGGCACCGGCACACAGCAAAATTGAACTTTCCCTGCCTCACAGTGGTCTTTGAAAGCATTCAATTATCTGTCTGCACCTATAGAAAATGTTGGGGATTGCTTCCAGAAGCCTTTAAAAGGGTCTATACATAACAGAGGCGCGCGCGCACTCTCAGCGGCAGCCCAAAAAAACAACAACAATCTATTCATTTACCTTTGAAAAAGCCAAAAAGATATAAATTCTGCCCAGAAATCAATCTCCCTCTCTTTCTTCCTTTGTCTTTTGCCACATCCCTTCTCCAACCTCTCACCCTATCTCGTGTTTATTTATTTATTTCCCAGCTAAGGCCACAGAGGCAGCGGAGGAAGGCAACATTAATGCAGAGAAAGAAGCAGAGTGTATTTTGATGGAAATGCTGGCTCTGCTCAGGCAAGGCAGTTGCTCCTCAAACTGGCATCCTGGGGGCCTCCTGTGCCGATGCAGTGCATCTTCACGGGAACCTACTGTGTGCCAGGCAGAGCGTCAAGTACTTTAATGAATGCCACCTCACTGGACTCAAAATTAGTCTGAAGCAGTGCTCCTCGCCCTTTGCAAAGGAGGACAAGGAGGCCCAGGTAGAGTGTGCCCTTATAAAACGGTGGCATCTGGAGCCAGTTCAGATCTTCTGCCTCTCAGTCCATACCTCTTCCTCAAGGTACCATGTGTGCTTCTCTCCTGGGCTATTCTGTTCTGAATTACTAGAAGAGACAGCTCTGACCAAAGGTTAAGGGGCACTGGATTGAAAATAAAGATGAGGATAGAAATGATGATGGAGCATAGAGAAAGAGTGAGCTACAGGTGCTAGACTCCGCAGTACTACTTACAGCTGTGTCACTCAGCCAAAAGTCACGTCACCTCTCTGTGCTTCCAGGAGGTTGGACTAGGTCAATAGTTTTCCAACAGGCTCAGAAGAGCAGCTAGGTCTCTAAGGACCCTCCTCCCAGGGGCTGCTCAGGAAATGGAAGCACTCAGGAATCTGCTTCTAGGAGACAAGGCCCCACATTATTTTTAAAAGATCTAGTTTATATAATTCTACATGATGGCTCATTAGAAGACAGGGTGTTACTATCAACAGGATGGGATCTCAGGGCTCTACCTACTAGAACATTCCATGTTGTGATGATGGTGTTGGGGCATTCAGAATCCAAGAAGCACACCTCCTCCCTCAGGGCTTCAATACCACAGAGGGCAAGAGCAGAAGTGATCATGCCTGGATCAACACCTCTGTGGTGGGCAAGTCCAGGTCCCTCTTGTTACCACTAAGGTGGGCCAGCCAGATGAGCCCAAGACAGAAGTCTTGAAGGAGAAGAGAGGATTTGAGGCTGGGAGACCAACAACTAAAGAATGGGGGGGAATTCCAATGAATGGAGAATTGGAGTCATAGAAACTGGATGGGAACTGGAGAGGCGGGTCAAGATGGGGGCATGCTGGGAAGGAGCAAGCGAGGTGTAGGACCATGGCTGTACACATCTAGACCAGGGACCTCACCTTCATAGGCAGGTGGAGTCAGCACGTCTGGCTTAGGACTGGTTGTGAGAACGTGATAGCACACACTTTTCATCTGTGGCCTGCCGTTCCTTGGGACAGAAACCCTGGATAGAGCCGAGCATTCTCCACTCCCAAGTGTGGCTCAGAGGTGTTTAATGAGCCAGCTGATTCCAAATCTCTCAGAACAGATGCAGTTCATTGAATCCGTATGATCAAAAGCACAGGTTTGCAGCATTTTGGAACTGAGAAACCTTACAGATCAGTTAGCCCAACTCCACTACCATCCAACGCTAGGGCTAGATTCTAGGGTCAGCTTTCACTTGGAACACCCAGTTCAGGACAGACGGGATGGGCCAGACGGGCCATGTATCTAGACTGGATGATGCCTGGGAACAAATGCCTGGAAGTAACACTCACAGTTCTGAGCTTGGTCTAAATGATTTTTATTCTGTATTTTGTGAGGTTGCTGGGAGGGCTGGTCATGAGCCATCCTGTTCACACCCACCCACATCTAAGGGACATGAGGGCATCTTGTTTCCTGAAGTGATGTCCGAAATATACCACTTTCAAGTTTCAAAGAGTCCTCATATCTGTTGTGTCTAATGTACCAAAGACATCTATTTGTAGTCCCATCTTATAGATGAGTAAACTGAGATGCAGAGCACCAAGTGACCTACCCAGGGTTGTTCAGTGAGTCCAGGGCAAAACTCGGGCTGGAACCCAGTTCTCCGCAACCATGCTCAGCTTCCCCTACACCAGCTCACTCCTCCCCAGAACACCTACCTCCCCATCTGTTGATCCCCCTACTCAGTCTTTTCCTGATCCCTGGGGGCCCAGCTTTATGCATTGAGGGATTGAAGGTAAACGAGAGAGTGACTCTCCCGTGGCGTGTGACTTGTCGACCAATTTGAAGAGCATTTTCTTGGCCAGCGCTCTAATCCCAATGCTTGAGTAATGCCCTGAGACCACATCGATCGGGATCCCGGAAATTCCGACCCGACCGCAGCACATTGTAATGGCCTCTGCCCGGGTGACCTTCTCCCTGTCAGAAAATACATCTTTTCTGCAAGTCCCCAGCCTGCAAACATCACCCACAGCCAGCTTAGCCCAGACAAAGGGCTTTGAAATGGTCCAGATAATGCATCGAAGGGAAAACTGTTTTCCAAGTGTGTAATTCGTCCACTATTAACCTGCAGCTGCAGGAATGGCCCTGCCTTTGATTCCCTCCTTCAGCCAGGGCCACTCCTGACGTGTAATGGGATGCACGGTGCATGTCAGTAGACAGGGAGCCGAGACTTGTCATATTTCCTGCATGCTAATGACCCCCTGGCTAGCTGGATGACATTCTGTCGGCCGCCTGGCTGCACCGCAGGCCTGACCCACCATGAAAATTGTCTGCGGCTTGGTTCCACCACAGAAGTCATCCTGGTATTCGGCTGAGTGGCATGAAAGGGAGCTGGCATCCCGAGCCATCTGGAGGTGCGTGTTCAGGATGGGGCTTGACATAAACACAAGGGCTTCTCGTTTTCTCGCTTTTACCTTGGAAAGATGACTCAGATACTCAGGCACTGTGGGGCTGTGGGTCTTAGGGGAAAGTACCTCTCCTTTGGGGGTTTCAGTTTTATTGTCTACAAAATAATAATAGGTAGAATTGTTTTTTTGGAGGCTGAAGAGGTGGGAGAGAAGAGAGAGAGAAGTGTCTGGGGTGAATTATCAGTAATAAGCACAAAAATATGTTTGGGGCAAGATAAAAGAAAATTTCTTTCTTTTCTTTTTTTCTTTTCTCTCTTTTTTTTTTTTTTGTGTGTGTGTGGTACTGGGGATTGAACCCAGGGTTATTGTACGTCCATGCTATACCCCAGGCCCTTTTTATTTTTTGTTTTGAAACAGAGTCTCACTAGGTTGCTGAGACAGGGTCTCTCTAGGTTGCTGAGAGCCTCCCTACATTGCAGGGGCTGTCCTTGAACCTGCAATCCTCCTGTCTCAGCCTCCTAAGTATTGGGATTAGAGGTGTGGGCCACCACACCCAGCCTCTTTATCTCTTCTTTCCTTCCCCTCCCCTCCCCTCCCCTCCT